>OVAY01003002.1:0-13731 GCA_900406395.1 Kernera saxatilis | reverse complement strand
GCCTTATTCCTCTGTTTCTTGTATATGTACTATGGTTCCTCTAGCCAAGGTTCATCAGCACNTGTACTATGGTTCCTCTAGCCAAGGTGCATCAACATTGGAATATGGAAGATCATTGAGAAAACTCGGATCGTCCTATTTGGGTGGAGATGATGATAATGGTGATACCAAACAAGATGAGTCTGTGACCAATGGAGAAGACAGTCTTGCTGTAGCCAAAAGCTTCCCTGTAAGTTGTTTTATCGAAATCTCAAAGTTTGGTAACTGAAAAATTTAGGTTAAATGTAAAGAGCTAACTTTTGGTATATGTTAAGGTTTGTGATGACCGGCACTCGGAAATCATCCCTTGCTTAGATAGGAATTTCATCTACCAAACGAGGTTGAAGCTGGATCTATCTCTAATGGAACATTATGAACGGCATTGTCCTCCTCCCGAAAGAAAGTTTAATTGTTTGATTCCTCCTCCATATGGCTACAAGGTGCTAAATCTTCTTTCTTCTTGCTTTTGATTTGATTAGTTTCTAGTACCTTTTCTTGATTGTTTTGTTCTTTGTATTGATTTGGTTTTTAGGTTCCTATTAAGTGGCCTAAGAGCAGAGATGAAGTGTGGAAAGCAAACATACCTCACACTCACCTTGCAAAAGAAAAGTCTGATCAGAATTGGATGGTTGTAAAAGGCGAGAAAATCGTGTTTCCAGGTGGTGGTACTCATTTCCATTACGGAGCTGATAAATACATTGCATCGATTGCTAATGTAAGCTTCTTTTGCGCGGTTACTTAAACCTTTGTCTAACGATAATTTGTTTCTAATGGATTTTTTTTTCTTTACTCGCAGATGCTTAACTTTTCAAACGATGTATTGAACGACGAAGGGAGATTAAGAACGGTTCTTGATGTTGGATGTGGAGTTGCGAGTTTCGGAGCTTACCTTCTCTCATCTGATATAATCGCAATGTCATTAGCGCCTAATGACGTTCACCAGAACCAAATCCAATTTGCACTAGAGAGAGGTATCCCTGCTTATCTTGGTGTTTTAGGTACCAAGAGACTTCCTTACCCGAGCAGGTCATTCGAGCTGGCTCATTGCTCTCGATGTAGGATCGATTGGCTTCAAAGAGACGGGATCCTACTCCTCGAGCTCGACCGGGTACTAAGACCGGGCGGTTATTTCGCTTATTCGTCTCCTGAAGCTTACGCACAAGACGAAGATGATTTGAGGATCTGGAAGGAGATGAGTGCTCTTGTTGAACGAATGTGTTGGAGAATCGCTGCAAAAAGAAACCAAACTGTTGTTTGGCAGAAACCGTTGAGTAATGACTGTTACTTGGAGAGAGAGCCCGGGACACAACCTCCTCTTTGTCGCTCAGACGCAGATCCTGATGCGGTTTCGGGTGTGTCAATGGAAGCTTGCATCACTCCTTACTCCAAGCGTAAGTATGCTCTGCATTTGCTTTCGATTCTGTTTTTTTTTTTTTTGGGTTTTGAGGAATATAAACCGAACTAGAACCGGATATATTTTGTTTGGTTAGGTTTTGCAAAAATTGGTTGGTTTCTGGTTCTATGTTTCTGGTTTTTGGTTTTTCTTGGTTATGAGAAATGTGTAGGCTCAGTTAGAACATAAACGTTTTCGGTTTGGCTCAGGATTGCAAAATTTAGTTATGTTTTTTGGTATTTTCGGTATTGAGAAATGTAAACCAAATTAGAACCGGAATGTTTTGGGGTTCGGTTCGTTTTAGCAAAACAGAGCCAATTTTACAGTCTTGCTCTGTTTTTTGTTTTTCTTACAGATGACCATAAAAGCAAGGGAAGTGGGTTAGCTCCTTGGCCGGCTAGGATGACGTCTCCTCCTCCACGTCTTTCAGATTTTGGTTATTCAACTGATATGTTTGAGAAGGACACGGTACTGAAAACCGCAACCATTGATCTTACTCCGTAGTTCTTCCATGGATTTGTAGGAAGTTAAACAGATGAAGCTCATTTTTTCCTTATCTTCTTTGCTTGCAGGAACTTTGGAGACAACAAGTGGACAGTTACTGGAATTTAATGTCGTCGAAAATCAAATTAAACACTGTGAGGAACATAATGGACATGAAGGCTCACATGGGTTCTTTCGCAGCTGCTCTTAAAGATAAAGATGTCTGGGTTATGAACGTTGTCTCTCCCGACGGTCCCAACACTCTAAAACTGATCTACGACCGTGGTTTAATCGGCACAAATCATAACTGGTACAAATCCGAAAACCGAAAATCGCAAACTTTCCCTCAATTGTGACCATTTTCACCATTCTTTTTGTTTTACGGGTTGAATTTAGGTGCGAGGCTTTCTCTACATATCCGCGAACATACGATCTCTTGCACGCGTGGACCCTTTTATCAGACATTAGAAGCAAAGGATGCAGCGCGGAGGATCTATTAATCGAGATGGATCGGATTCTTAGACCTACAGGGTTCATCATCATCAGAGATAAGCAAAGTGTTGTAGAATCGATCAAGAAGTATTTGAAGGCTTTGCATTGGGAGGTCGTGGCATCGGAGAAGGTAACTACAGGCTCAGAACTTGACCAAGACAGTGAAGATGGTGAGAACAATGCCGTTTTCATTGTCCAGAAGAAACTGTGGCTCACCAGTGAAAGCCTTAGGGACTCTGAGTAATCAAATCAAAAGCAGAAGGAGAAAAAAGAAAGAAAATTGTTTTATTCCCACAAGTTTTTATATAGTTTTATTTTGATTTTTGTAGTTGATTTGTACGGCATAAGCATTATTTTATAAATACTAAAATTAATTGTTGTTTCTTGAAAACATTCTTTAATTTTTCTCTTTCGATGTTTCTTATGATCTTATCCAAGTCTTTCACTCTTTAGAATATTTTTGTTTGGTTTGAATATTTTAACTGTGATCTTTGCATTTGGTATTATATGTTTGACAGGTTATTGTAGAAGAAGATAATATTAAATAAACATCACTTTCTGGATAATATTATTTTTAATAGAAGAAGATAGTTATTGAAAATTCAATGTAGATGTTGCTACATAAATTTAAACATTAATTTGTTCTCAAAATGAGGTAAAAATTATTTTAATGCCCATTTTTGTAATGTTTTAGAAACGTGGTAATCTATATAACAATACATTTTAAAGTATTTTAGTGCATGACACAGGAAAGTAACTAGATAATTAGAATTAATTAATAATGCGGACCAAAGTAAGAAAAACAAATTATTCTCCCTTCTCAAATCACTGTTTAACACTTTAATATAGACGCTACAGGGCATCCAATTCCAAACTTAAATATGTAATTAATATAAGAATGAATTTGTTATTGATGGTGGACCTATGATTTGATTTGCTATATTTTATGATGTTTTCAACTAATAATGCCAAATTGAAAAAATAATTAGGTAACCTTTATTTACATAACCATGTGGGGAGAGAAGTTATACAAATTAGTACGCTACTAAAGCAGAGTTATTGACCTTTTGTCTATTCAAGATAAGGCAAAACAAAAGAAGTCGAGGCTCTTCTGGTTTGTGATTTTCCCTCGAAATTCAGATTTTTTCCGAGAAAATAAAGTGAACCCAGGTCTATCCGTAGCAGTCTAGATCAGATTTCACCATCAGTTTTCGTCATCCGATAACGTTTCTCTCCGCGTTTTTTCTCTCGTCCCTTTGATTTCTGCCGATTTTCCTGCAGAACCTTTTTTCTGATCTGAAGTCTGAAGCTTCGTTTCGAAAGATGTCAGTCACATCTCGATGATGATGATGATGGTTTGTAAATGGGTGATTTCAGTTTGGTTGTAGCAGAAGCTAAGTTTGTCAACTAGAGTAATTTTGGGTTATTATATCGCAAATCGATTGGGGTCAAAAACACTTAGATTCATCAAACGACTTGAAACGATCAAAGCTTCTATTGTTTTTTGTGAATTTGTTTCTTATAGAAGAAATTCTGGGTGTTTTTACTAGAATTTCTAGCTGCTTTCGTGATAATTCTAGCAAGAATAGTATGTACATAGGTCTTTGAGAAATCGATCTAGGTATATCCATTCGATCGGATTTTAGCGACGCGATTGGTGATCTGGGTGAAAGTAATTTCCGAGATCAAGGTTACTAGAGCACGAGTTCTTATCACCAATAAACATTGAATTGGATTGGGGTTATATACAAAAAAAGCTACTTTTTTTTTTATTTGAGATCGAAAAATGGATCGTGTGGTTGGTGGCAAGTTCAAGCTTGGACGAAAGCTTGGAAGTGGATCATTTGGTGAAATTTTTCTAGGTATTGATCTTTTCTTCTTTTCTTTTTTTTTTTCCTGGTTTTCATTTTCTTGTTTTTTTTCTTCTTTACATTTTCTATTTTTTTTCCTGATTTGTTTTGTTTCAGGAGTGAATGTACAAACTGGAGAAGAAGTTGCTGTTAAGCTCGTAAGTTGCAATATCAATCATTTCCCTCTCATCTCAATGTTTAGTGGTTATATTCAAGTTTTACTTTTCTTTTCCATGAGCTTAGTGAAGCTGGTTTTGATTCTCGTTCTATAATATAGTAATTGCTTGTTTTTTTTTCTTGGTCATTGTGAGTTTTATGATACAACAATTGGAGTCCTCGTTCTTGCATTTTATCCTCCTTTGAGTACTTACCAGCCACAGTTGTCTTATTGTTTATACTCGATAAATATTTCTCGTCCTTGTGTGTTGATATTTGCTTCTTCACGCAGGAACCTCTTCGAGCTAGGCATCCTCAGCTTCATTACGAGTCAAAGCTCTATATGCTTCTCCAAGGAGGAAGTAGGTTTTGCATTGAGTGTTCACTCGTGATTTCAAATCATAAACCCACAATCTTCTTTCTTTTTATTTATATATATGTCTTTGTGTTCTTGAAGCTGGTATTCCGCACCTCAAATGGTTTGGAGTTGAGGGTGAATACAACTGTATGGTGATCGACCTTCTGGGTCCTAGTATGGAGGAGTTTTTCAACTATTGCAGTCGATCTTTCTCTCTAAAGACAGTTCTAATGCTCGCAGATCAGATGGTTAATATTTGTCTCCATTTCTTCTGCTATTATGTTTGATTGCATGTACTTACACTTTGGTTTCAATTCTAATTTTCCTAGATAAATAGAGTCGAGTATATGCATGTGCGAGGGTTTCTTCATCGTGATATTAAGCCAGATAACTTTTTGATGGGTCTTGGACGCAAAGCGAACCAGGTGAGTTTTCAAAAGACTACTGTTTGAAAGCTTCTGAAATTTTCATTAGAACAATACATTTGTTTCAATACATCTTCGTTTATTCCTCTGCAGGTGTACATCATTGACTATGGGCTAGCGAAAAAGTATAGAGATCTTCAAACACACAAGCATATTCCTTACAGGTACATACTTTGTCTCGTCATGCAGAAAGAATCCAGCTCGTGTTGAACTCGCAACTTGCACTGCAATAGCATGTTTCAACTGCAACGTTTTCTGTCAAGCAATCTTTGTACCCAAATGAATTTGCAGCTGCCAAAGTTCATTTATTTTCTTAAATGGCTTTCACTTTTTGTTAATCGGGAGTGTTGTTTCTTAGGGAAAACAAGAATCTTACAGGAACAGCTCGATATGCAAGTGTTAACACCCATCTTGGAATTGGTGAGTTTTTTTGCCTCTCATATTTGCACAAAGCGACTGTCTTCTTTGCTTTTTCCGTCAATTTGTATGCACTTGAGAGACTTGGCACTTCATCAGTTTCTTAATTAACATTCTAATATAATAACTTTACGCAGAGCAAAGTAGGAGAGATGATCTGGAATCTCTTGGCTATATGCTTATGTATTTTCTCCGAGGAAGGTAAATTGATAAATCTGTACTTATCTTTTCTTCCTTGTATTATAGTTGTCCCTGATCCATAATTTCTGTTTCAGCCTTCCTTGGCAAGGCCTTCGTGCAGGTACCAAAAAGCAGAAGTATGACAAGATCAGTGAAAAGAAAAGACTTACTCCAGTGGAGGTATTGTTTCCCTTTCCAATAAAAAGAAGCTCCTGTGGTATACTGATTTGCGAGGTTTTGCAGTATTTTGAGTTCAGAGTTCTGAAGTTGAGAAGTGTATAAGATATTGTTAAAGCTTACCTTAAAATCGTGTTTGGCAGGTCCTCTGTAAAAACTTTCCACCTGAGTTCACATCGTATTTCCTCTATGTGCGTTCATTACGGTTTGAAGACAAACCAGATTATTCATACCTAAAGAGGCTTTTCAGAGAACTATTTATCCGAGAAGGTTGGGAAATTGTGAAAAAAAAAACTTTTCTGGTGTGCTTATGTTTGAATAATTTTAACTAAAAAAAAAAAAACACTTAAGAAATTGCTTTGATTCTTATTTGTGCAGGTTATCAGTTTGACTATGTATTCGATTGGACAATACTGAGGTATCCGCAGTTCGGCTCCAGTTCCAGTTCCAGTTCCAGTTCCAAACCAAGGGTAAGTCCACCATTGTGAAGCTATATGGGTGCAGAATCGCTATCATTTTAAAATAGAGTATCAATTTTCTCACGCTTTTCCTCTGTTCCAATAGCCAAGCCTAAGACCAGCTCTGAATATTCCACTACCATCGGCTGAGAAAGCGGAAAAGCCTTCAAGTAAGCATCAGATTTTAAAACCTGCTTCTACTTAAAAACTATTTGAACTTGACAATCACTGATAGAGTAACTTTAATTCGTGGCCCAAGTTTCCTTGTAACTGCTCTCATTCTGCGACCCGATTTGGCTTTAAGCTGATTTTAGTACAATGTGTCTGTATGATCACACTATATCCAGAGCACAATCAACCTGTTTGTTCTGTCAGATTTGTTCTGATTAAAGAGATATAGAGGTAGTTGTTGAAGAAACTCAGATATTAACAAACTGCTGTCTGAGTAATATACAGCTGGGCAAGACACTCGCGATAGATTCTCAGGTGTTTTCGAGGCATACACGAGAAGAAATGGCTCAGGATCCGGTGTTCAAGCTGATCGGTCTAGTAGACCAAGAACCTCAGAGAATGTTCTTGCATCTAGAGACGCGGTTAGTCATCAAATACCTCCTTAAAAATCCAATATTTTGTTTATTGTTTGGTAACTAGAAGATCTTGTCCTACGTTATATGTTGGATTCACACGAAAGAACCATTTGTTTTGTTGAATCAGCTAAACCAGGAGAGACCAATTACGTCATCTAGGAACCAGAGTTCTTCTAGAAAAGCAGTTGCTGGGTCAAGTGTTCGAGCCACTTCCTCGGCTGATTTCACAGAGAATCGATCGAGCAGAGTCGTCCCAACCAACGGTCGGTCCTCGACAACTCAGAGGACCACCCAGTTTGCTCTTTCGTCCTCGGCTTTAGCGACAAAGGCTGCACCATCGAGAATTCCTCCTGACGTTACGCTCGAGTTCCTCACTATTGGGAACGGGAAGAGGAAGTGACTGTCTAAAATTATTGTTAAGAAGAAAAAAAACAAACATGATTTGTTTTAAAGATATGTGATAAATATATATATGCCATTTTAACTTCGTAATATCGGTGTTGTTCAATCATGCTATTGTATATATATTAAATTTATGTTAATATGACTTATTATTTTAAAATATTAAAATTATTTTAAAACATTTTTAAGACATCATTAATCATCATATTTATAATAAAATTTTCGCGCTATTTGAAATTTGGATAGTTTAACTGGAATTTCATGGATCCATTTAGATGAATGATTTGTTTTTTTTTTTTGGGCTACCAATTATCATCGTGGTTAATTGTACTCACTTAAATATGCATGAACATATTTTATTAGCCGAATAAACAGCTCATCAATAGTCAGCGGTGTAACTTATTTTGCTTAGTTCATCTCTATCTTTTTCGCTGATTCAGCATATGCAAAAATTAGAAAAAAAAAATATATCTTTTATTATTTTACTATCCTTTTTTTCCACTTTGAACATTTTCTTATAATTTATATTTTAGTAATATAACAATCGTAGAAATAAATATTTGTCTATGGAATAGAATCACATGAACACTTTACCATCTGAATATATGAATTTTGTGTGTTTACTGACTTATGTACTTATTCATTAGTTTTAAATCAAATTTAACCTGCTAAATCACGTTTTCATGATTTATGACTATTTGTACTTGGATTTGTTTTCTATACTAATTTCATGAAGTTTTACCCATTTAGTCATTTCCCATAAGCGAAGTAATTAATTCAAAACTACCGTATAAAGATGATTCTTTATGACAAACAGGTTTGGAATAGTTAACATCATAAATGGAATAATCCACATGGAAGACCAGGAACAAAGAATTCATTTTTTGTTAATATTTACCAAAATAACTAATTACAAGTATCCCAAAAGAAAAGTACTATACAGTGGAGCAAGAAATGTATTCCCTTCAAAGAAACAATACAAACAAAAATATATATTTTTTAAATTTCCCAAAAGTGTTGGATTCATTGCCCACAAATAATCAACCTCCCATTAATATCCTTCCCAAAATGAAAACATTAGTTATTCTTAAATTTTAGTTAGCATTAAATCATCCTACCTTTTAAATTTTCCTTAGTACAATGTTTGACTTCTTTATATGATTAGATATATCTATATTTATATATTCTATTTTATTTTATAAATTTTTTTTTATTAAATTTCCTTTTTAAATAAGTTCATGCATGTTGCATGATAGTAACTAAAATTCATCATCATCATCATTATCATATCAAATAAAGCCAATATTAACAAACATGGAAATCTATTTCCTCAAACAGTGTTGGCATTATCTCCTCTCTTATTCACACATAAAAGTGTAAAACTTGTATATAAATAGTTCAATAGATGTGTCTTAGCTTCTCCACTCTCATATTGCTATCTTCCCCTCTAAATCTCAATATCTTGCATCTTCATTATAAAGATTTGCAAGAAAATGATTGGTGGATTTGGCATGAAAAAGGATCTCATGCGATTTTCAAAACCCCAAGAATGTTCTCTTTGTGACCGAATCTTCTTAACACCTCACGACCTAATCTCACACTTCGACACTTTTCACTCCAAACATCATTTTTCCACCTTCTCTTCCTCTGCCGCCGCCGCACCCACCACCTTCCGCCACTACCCGAACCTAAACCGGAACCCTAATCCTGCTTTTCCGGCGAGGAATCGTTTTGACTTGAAATTTTGTTTCCGTAGTGGTTATATAGATGAACAAGGGAGGTTTCATAAAGGATTTCCGGCGTTAACTCCGGCCCAAAAATCTAACTTTGTGTTTGGGCAGCAGACGAAACCGAAGCTGATGGATCTTTTTCCGTCGACGTCATCGGAAGGTGTTCGTACGCTGCCGCTTCTTTGCCAGCTGGAGCAACGGAGACCGGAGGATCCTGTGACGGAGACCGGCGGAGCCATCTCGAGGACCATCGACTTGACATTAAGGCTGTGACTCTTTGATGTAATTCTGTTCTATCAAAAAAAAAAAAATTAATTAAACAAGGAAAATATGATTCTTAGAGAATTAGGGTTCTTGAGAAGCATCATTATGTTTTTCTGTTGTAGTTGTTGTAGTTGATGTTGTTGTTCTTGTTTTGTTTGTTTGTTTTTTCTTAATTCTGTTGTTGTTGGAATAATTAGTGTATTATGTATTTCTTCTATTTCTTCTTGTTCTATCCATGGTTATCAGACGAGAAGCTACTGTGCCGAAACAACAAGTCTGCTCATCTCTTGGCATCATCACAAGTGAATCAAAGTTATGTAACTTCTATTTCGCTATCCCACCATGGTTTTTTATTTATTTATGTAAACCCCGATTGATGTCTATGATAAATGTGGGATTAAAAAGAAAGCCATTTTTTTTTGAATAAGAGTTTATTAATAGTATAAAATCAACTATATAAGTTAAATGTTCAATCTACTATTTTCGTATGAAATTTTCAAGTTATTAAAATTATTTTAAAAATTACTAGGTTTAATATTTAAATCTAATCTATAAAATTATTGAAACTAAAATATTTATTATTAGATCAAATATAATTATTATAAAATTACTAGGTTTGTTGTACTTAAAAACAGAGTATTTTGTTTTTTTATTTGCTTTCTGTGGCACTATTTCCAAATTAATTTACAAGACTAACACTTCTGATCATATACGTACACTTGTGTTATCTAATACCGTTTACGTACACAAACGCAAATTATCTATCGTCTCACACAACTTTATTCTAATCTTCATTTTTAAAAAATTAAATATTTTTTACCGAATCAACTTAGTGGTCTTTTCTTCTTTCTCTCGACCCGGAAAATCCTCTCGTCGACTTATTTTTTCTTCTTTTTTTTTCCCATGGAGGATTGAGTAAACTCTACGTTGCCTCCATTACCACCAACAAAAAAATTAATGAAAAAATTAACTATTTATAAACATATATATAAACAGTAAAAATAAAAACCTTGAAAAAGTTTTTTTGTTTTTTTCGGTAAATAAAATAAGTGCTCTCCCTCTTCTTCTCAACCAAGAATTTGTCTGAAACCTAATCCCTCTCTCTCTTTCCAGTTATTTTTTCAATTATCTCTCTGTTAAGAGAAAAATGAAAATCAATGCGATCAAGGTTTGAATTTTCTGATCTCGTTAGAAACTTTCTTTGTTCGTCTGGTCCGAGCTTTTTTAAATGTTTTCAGAGACATCTGCTAGTCTGTTAAAATTTCATTCAATGGCAAAACCGTTGATTTGTTCTTTTTGTTTGCTCTACAAATTAGGGTTTGGCGCATTCACAGAAGCGCAGCATCTGAAGTTCTAGCCGGAAACCATTCCTCCCGGGCCCAGATGGCAACAACCGTGAAAGGCCTTCTAAAAGGCCTTCGCTACATTACTCAGATTTTCGGTGAGTCTCTTATCAATTCACAATACATATTGACGTTTCTTGTCACACAAGCCACGACTCTATATAATAAAAATCTAATCGCAGACGAAGATAAAGACCAGGGTATGCAGATCGGGTTTCCCACCGATGTAAAGCATGTCGCCCACATCGGATCCGACGGGCCCGCAGCCAACGCACCAAGCTGGGTACGGTTTGTACATTTCTACGTATTTCGCCTTATATACGTATAAGTATACTCATCACTGGTAAAAATACATGTAGATGAGTGACTTCAAACCTCAAGAAAATGAGAATGGCCAAGTAGTATCCCGAGGAGATGCCAACAACAGTCAAATAGGAGAAGGAGTTGGACTACAAGAGTTGTTGCCTCCTCCCGAGAAACCCAAGCAGAAGAAGACGAGGCGTAAATCCGAGACGCTCTCTCAAAACGGCTCTCCGCCTAGGCGGAACAGCAATGTGTCAGCATCGGATATGCAACCAAAACACTCAAGGCGTCATCACCGGAGTAGGCATGGGTCGATGGATTCGACGAATGATGCATCAGTCAGGAGGAGACGTGTTGTCTCGGTGACGGACACGGAAGGTTCTTACCCTCTTTCAGACGGTTCTGGCCCTCCTAGAAAGTCTACATCACGTCATAGGAAGCTGAAAGGATCAGCAGGAGGAGAGATATCGATGAGGAAGACGAAAGCAAAACCCGAGAATCCTATTGTTCAATCAGTCGATAAATGTAATGAGAATACCAGCGACAAAGACTAACACCCAGAATGGTTTTGGTCACATGTGTTGCGTGTGTATGTATGTGAATAGTCTCGTCTTTCTTGACTGTTCCATAGAGAAAGCATATTTGTTTCCAAAGAAAATGGTTAACCACCTGCCAAGCTGGTTTATGATATCTCTCTTTCAAGGAGGCATCGGAATTAAAGTCACAGATAAGCTGGTGATAGAGATACTAATGTTGGATTTGAAACATTTACCATTCATTGATTCTACTGAAGAAGATTAAAACTCGACAAAACACACTTTCGAATTATCTAAATAGTTTGCCGATACTAGAGATGGACTAGACACTAGGGATTGGCAAAGCGGAGTAACCCGACAAGCTGTAACATTCTCAACTATTGGTGTGAGCAAAACATACTATTATGATAAGAAATTCCATAAAGACTACCGATCGAGTTGAGTAGGAAAACAAAAGGGTAATGTATTGCCATAGATGTACATACCTCAGATTAATCTACATTTTCTACTTCTTACGAAGATCGATGCCAGCTTTCTTGGCAACAGCATCGAGCCCGTTTTTCTCAATGGTCTTCAAGGCCTTAGTTGATAAGCGTAGTTTGACAAAACGTTTCCCAGCTTCCCACCAAACTTTTTTGTATTGCAAGTTGACGAATTGCAACTTCTTGGTTTTGTGGTTAGAGAAGGAAACTTTGTTTGCTCTATTTGCTTTCTTCCCAGTAAAAGGGCAGATTCTACCTGAGAGATTAGACAGACAAATGAACAAAAGACAAAACAGTTTCAAAGAATGAGCCACAGAGAGAGCGAGGCAACTGTTCAAGATGGTAACAGGAAACATTTGCAATGTCTAAAACTGAAAAAAAAAACGCAAAGAAACCATGGAACAAGAAGAAGATCTGAATCCCAGATTCGACAAAGACAAAGTAAATCAAACCATATCAGCCACTGATATCTTTCGTAAACTCCTTCTGCAGCATTCTCACAACTATCGAAGATTGTTCAAATTTGTGATGTATCAATCACAACTAGTGCCGGACATTGGACTTGAAGCATCGATGATGAATTCTAGTCAACTAAAGACAACCGAAAGCAACCTACCCCAAAAATTCAAACTTTAACAGAAAAGCTAATCGATAGTGAAATCACGCAAATTTCCCCACTGCTAAACCCTAATAAAATGAATTCGAAATAACGATTCAGAGAAGCGTACGAGCGACGATGGGTTGCAGGGAAGGAGCGGAAGGTACGGCTATACGATCGATGGCGTCACTGTCACCATGTGAAATTCTTACGCCGCTGAGTTGAGAGGTTAAGAAACCGAGTTCGGTTGATGTCGTCATTGCCTTAGCGACTGATCTCGCCGGAGATACGGAAGCAATCCGCAGCCAAGGTCCTTGCGTCGCCATAGTCGCCATTTTTCTCGGATAATGCGAAAGGGAAGGAAAGAGATAGAGGAGGATCAAAGGCTGATATACCCTCTCCGTCATATTTCCCCCTTATAAAAATTATTTTCTTTTTCATTTATTTTTAATAAAAAATTACTTTTTCATTTATTGTCATATCTCTCCGTCATATCTCCCCCTTATAAAAATTATTTTCTTTTTCATTTACATTTAATAAAAAAACTGATGAAAGACTTTTGAACCCTCGTTCATATTCTTCGGTCTCTTCCGACTTATAAAAATTATTTTCTTTTTTATTTACTTTTAATAAAAAAACTGATGAAAGACTTTTGAACCCTCGTTCATATTCTTCGGTCTCCCCCTTATAAAAATTATTTTCTTTTTCATTTACTTTTAATAAAAAATTACTTTTTTATTTACTGTCATATCTCTGCGTCATATCTCCCCCTTATAAAAATTATTTTCTTTTTCATTTACTTTTAATAAAAAAACTGGTGAAAGACTTTTGAACCCTCGTTCATATTCTTCGGTCTCTTCACCATTTTTTTTTTTTNCCTTTTTTTATATTTGTAACAGATAACCAATTTATAAAAACTAGTTGAAGTTAGGGAAATTTGGATTTATAAAATCTCTAAAATTTTGTACTTTGTTTTGTTTTTGTTAACCAATTTTTTTTTGTTTCGTTTTGGTTTTGTAATCAATTTTTGTTTTAAATTTTTTGAGGTTTTCTAAAAA
>OVAY01003001.1:0-13747 GCA_900406395.1 Kernera saxatilis | reverse complement strand
GATGCGTTATTCTATATAGAAATATATAGTATAGAACACAGCGTTCTGATTGAACTCTGTTTATCCATTTATTTTAAAATTTTATCTGTTTTATAATTTTCAAAATATGGTATATAGAAAAAAAAAATTATATTTTTTTTCTATAAAATTTTTAGTGTAAATTATTTGTGTAAAGAAACAGAGAGAACATAAAATGAAAAGAGATAAATAAATTTTGCAACAAAAAAAAAAAGAATAAAAGAAAAAAAGAAAAAACACGTGTGTTGTGTTTGTATTAGAGGTAGTTTGATATATATACATATAATATTCTAGCCATAATTTATAATGGTTACTTATTAAATTTTATTGTTCAATATGGTTATTGCTCCTAATTTCCCTTAATTAATTAATCCCCAACAACATGTCGTTGTCGCAGCTAAAAGAAGCTATGGAGGAGAATTACGCAATTAGCCCCACTCTTGTTTGACTTTAATTATGTAGAGAGAGACAAGAGAGCACGACGACCAGAAATCAACTTGTTAGTGAAAAACTTGAGGGTAAAACTGTCATTATCTTAACATTCTTCGTCTGATTGATTAATTTTTTTTTTTCTCCCGACGTCTCATTATTGATCAATTACGAATGATAATTGTATGTTTTCGAGAAAAAGAAAAGAATACTTTGAAATATATAATATTTGACTATCTTTTTTTTTGAAAAAAGGGTAATATTTGACTATCTTAACATTTCTTCTTCTTCTTTTTTCCACTGATGTTATTTTATAGAAACCAAATATCTTACACAACTAACTAAGCCCGGTTTCCGAAAAACAACAGCCTGATTTCTAAGAAGCATAAGCCAGATTTCCGAAAAACTAAGAAACATTAATGCAAACACAAACAGAAATGTTAAAACATACATAGCTATGAAAAACCGAGCGATTCAATCGTGGAGTTAGACGTCGGAGCTTTTCGAGTAGACAGACTATCTAACATTTCTTTAAATGTGATTTTATAAATATAAAGAGGGTAATATGTCTATCAAATATATGAAAATAAATAATCCATGATGATATGAAGTTAGGAACTTGACTTATTTAAAACTTTAGAAAATGTTGTTCATGCATAGAATTCAACAAAAATACATAATTCAACTTTTTTAATCTCGATAGACCGACTTTATTCTCTAATATAAACTTCATGGAATAGGTTGAGTATTAGTAGTTAATGTGTTATATATATAAAGTCAATAAATTATGTTTACCCGGTGCACCATCATAAAGAATTGGAGAAATTTTGTTTTTTTGTGAAAAGGTTTGCAAATAAATTTTGTTAATTTCAATAGATATATCAAATATAAAGGTTTGCAGATAAATTTTTTTTTTTGTGAAAAGGTTTGCAAAGAAATCTTTCTTTCATTTTAATAGCAATTAGCCAATTACTCAGTTTTACCATATTGTAGAAATCATGGTCTTACACACACATCCTCATATCAAAAGCATGTCTCTCCAACATTTGCAAACATTAACTAACCTCATCTCTCGTACATTGTCTTGAATAATTGATTTGGACTAATTACTAACATTTGAACACAATCACTCCCACTTATTAACCTTGTCCTCTTCAATACTTCTTATTTAACTATGACCCACGTAAATGCTTATTCTCTTTTTTTCATCATCTTTTTGGCTATTATTTGTACGAAGCTTGAGAGCTACATCACTGAAACAAACAAAAATAGTAAGAACATACATCATTGAGACATTAATCACATCTACCTGTCAATTGTGTTAATTTTAGGTCCTTAATAGTACTTTTCATTTATTTTAGGTCTTCTTTATTTTTGTATAAATATTTCAAATTCACAAAATTTAACTGTTTGGCAACTGCATACAAAAATGTATTTATTTTTCTTCTAAAAATTAATTTTAACGTTAGATAAAAAGAGTGTTAAGATTTGAATCCCAAATCCGATCTCCAGGAAAATGGTTCGAAAAGAAAATAAGATTTGTTCACCCAGAATGTGAAAGAAAAGATACGTCCACTTTTTCTGCTTAGATTCTATATATTCAAAATTAGGGGTCACCATTTTTTCTCTCTTTTCGTTCTACAGAGAATGACGACTAATAATCAATAATGGAGAAAACTTAAACAGAATTAAACCGGTAAAATCATCAAAGAGCTTTTGCATCAACTTTAGATTTCAAAATCTTCTGACTCTCCTCGAAGTATTGGTTCGGATGGTTGATCCCAGCATCACACGATGTACCATAGACAGCTTCAAAGGTTAAGGTGCATGCAAGCTTTAGTTTTGTAGAGTCCACATGCAAATGAAGACCCTGTTAGTTTTGCTTAAAATCGGAAAAAGGGAAGATTCAATGTTTAGTGATATAACTTAAGATCAATCACCTGATAATGTCTGTTCCGCACTTTATCCATTACGTCTTCCATTCCACGAGAACTCAGTCCCATTCTACCAAGTGCTGCTCTCAGGTTATCCTCACTGTCATTTTCCCACAAAACCAAGCAGCAGAATGCATAAGATAATTACTTTGGAATTCACCTAATGATTCACACATCTTTACATTAATTATCGTTTCGCTTTAGAGCTAGACAAAGGCCAAGTCAGTGCAACAACTTCTGTTGAACAAAAGAAGCAAGCCATTTATGCACTGCACATATATATACATAGTTTAAGGGGTTTCCGTCAACGCAAAGATGTCCTCCTTATGTTGCCTAATCGCAATATAACGAAAACTATAGCAAAAGCTCCAAAAAGTTTGCAGCCGCTAGTAACTGTTGTTATCCAGCAAACATAAGATAAGAGGTGTTGGTGGATAATAGATCCTACATGAATACTAATACAATATAACGCTTTCCTTTTTCTTCCACAGAAAGAGAACAGTTTTACTTAGCAAACCAACCTGAAATGTCGATAAGGACAGCCATGATGATCCCCAACACCAGGAGCAGATGAAATTATCTTTTGGCAAGCATAAGGGGTATAATCCTGAAATTGCAATGTTAATTTGGTATCAGAAGCTAACATAATGAAACTGATCATTGCCCGCTTTCGTTGGCAGAAAGAAGAGATATGAAACTGTTAGCATCTTACTGTTCCTTTGCCTTCCTTCCCATAGCTATGGCGAATGGGATACAGATACTCTTTATCAAATCTCTCAGAGCCAACCTAAAAATAAAAGAAGAAAACGAATAAGCATCTAATAGCTTAGTACTACTTTCAGTTTCTGCAGACAAAAGTCTACTCACTTCTCCTTATTCAAATTTGCTAAGCACACACAAAAACATGGTAAAAGGGTGAGGACCATGAGAAACTAGCTTCCATTGAGAGAGTTGGTAAAAATGGACATACACATTAACCTCTAGGAGAGACATAAAACAGATTTGAAACGATAACCGATAAAACATTTGCGAATTAAGTTACCTTTTTTGTGAACTCTGCTCTCCAAAATGCTACGGCGTCCTCCAGCTTCAAACCCACACCCTACATGTCGATAGAAAACTTCAGAGATGTACAAATATAAGACAAAACATGAAAAAAACAACTGGTGCTTGTTTACTACGATGTTTAACCAATAGAAAATTTATTACGTCTAGCCCCAACTCTAGATGTGAATCTATCTGCATCATGTTACATTCAGATGCAACTAAACTTGACAAGGGGGGAGATAGGTTAAAGAGAAACCTTCAAAAAAAGACCCAGTTGCATTCTTCCTCCATGTTTTAGATGGTGATCTTCTCGAAGCTGTGTGTAAACGTTCACATGTTACACTTGCATGGGAGCAGGATATGCATATAATGAAGAATATAAGATCTGAAAGCCATGAAGCCACTGACTTTTTCAAATAGATGCCTCATACAAAGGGGAAAGGAACTCTTGGAAACTTGATCAATATCCTCAAGTGATATGTCAGCGTACTCACTTGACTGTGGAGGCATATGAACAACTTCAATGGTTCCAAATCTATAATATGTTTATAACAAGTTTCAAAGGACGATCCTCACCTGAGAATAATCGGGACCCAAGTAGCTTGTAGATAAGGCTTCTACGATCTGAATGATAACAATAATAAGATAAGGAAACAGGGGTCAGGGAATTAAGCAGTTGATTTCAGTCCTGTGCTTACTGGAGTTAGTCTGTCTTTTTCTCGTTCTCGAATGGTAGTCGTCCATTTTCTGCAAACAAAAAGAAAAATCTTGTTAATGAACACCGCACGGGGTTCCAACCTTCTGCAAGTCTAACTCTTAATTTTGCTCAGAAAATAAAGCGTGACAGATATAAGAGGAACTTTTAAAAATATTCATATAACCTGTTTGTCAGTATGAGGGCCTTTGATAAATGAGATCGAAATTGTGTGACAACAAGGGAAACCAACTGCTAGGAGAAACAAGGAAATCCGGGTTATCCAAGGAGAAACTACTATGAATAAGTTTTGAAATTGAAATGGAAACCAAGACTTGCCTGACCGCCAGCAACAAAGGCATACCCTTTCTGTATAAATACTCTCCGGCCAGATACAAGTTCAGGGACCTCTTCAAAAGGAACCTTTTTTTCAGGTGCAAATGAATAAATGATCAGATATATGAATGCGTAGCTTGTAGTATATGAACAACAAATACAACAGAAGAGGTAAACCTACCTTGTAATATATGCTTTCAACTGCAAAGAATAAGAAAGACGAGAAACATTCCATTAGAAAAGGCACAAGTCTTATTGCTAAATTGCTAAGAGATGAAGCTAAAATCATATGAAGATACAAAAAAAAAAAAAAAATTGGAAATGGCAAGTTGTTGACCGATTCTCGGAAAATATTGAAAAGATAAATCACCAAGCATGCCGCTAACATGTTATGCTAATACTAAAGGATAACATCACCACATTCAGGACGAGGATACAAAGACAGAAAAGGATCTGAGATTTAATGTGATCATTACTATTAGGTGAAATTTGACCCTGTGAACGTACGACTTGTCCCAACCTCTCCTTCAAACTCTGCAAATGGTCAAAGATCGATTATTTGGATTCTGATTAACCACCAAAAAGAAAGAAAATACACCACAATCCTAGAATATTCAAAGACAATATATAACTCTAAAAGTCCAGGTGCAGCTTTCTTTAAGGATAATTTACATTCTGAAACTAACAATTACCTCAAGTTCTGCCCCTGTGACTGCCTTATACGTTAGTCCAAATTCTCCCACGATTACTCTCTGTGAACAACAACAAAAAGAAGCACAAATTACCCGCCAGTCTAAATCCCACGCATCGAAAAGTTCACCAACCAAAAGAAGGCAGAAGTACCTGAGCTTCAAAGCTTTGAAACCGGAATCTATGTCGGAAAAGAGCAGTTTCCATGCTAAGAAACCATTTCTTCAATTCATCCCTTTTGCAAAATTCAGAAAGAAATAAACAAAAAGAAACCAAAAAAAATATAAGATAAACAAAATCGGCAGGAGACAAGAAGAGCTTACGATCTACAATAAACAAGACGTAAGACGAAATGTGAGATTATATCCTTCTTGATCATTTCTGTCACATCCGAATGTCTCATATGTTCTTTCCACAAAGTATCAACCTACAGTCGGAAATTAAACAAAACAAATGGGATTGAAATAACAAACAATCTGGAAAAAATTTCTGTAGCAATCAAATTTTATGAACCTTACCAGATCATCCATTTCCTTAGGGTTTTTTCCACGGGCCAATCCATCTGAGATCCCTTTCAGAACTATCACAATTAACAACAAATTTTAATTGGATTCTCCTGGAATTCGCTTCATAAGCAACCAATTTTAAATTAATTTCGATAGAAACCTCGTAGGCGATCGATGGCGAAGAGCTCGAACTCTTCTAAGCGGACTTCCATTGCTGGAGCTGTAAGATACAGTGGAATCGTAGGATTCGAAACGACGTCGCTTGAGGCTGTTCGCTTCTGAGATCGTATCACCTCCATTTCAAACCTTTTCTTCTTCTTCGCTGTTCTCTGTTTGTTCCTCTCGCAGCACAGCACAGTGCGCGCCGAACAAGTAGGGTAGTCGAGAAAGCGCGGGAAAAGATGCAGGCTAAAGAGCGGGACCTTTTTTCATCTGTTGGGCTTATTAATGGGCTTCTTTGAGGAACAATATAACTCTCTAAACCAGAAAATTAAACCTAAATTTAGAACAAAGACGCAAAAATCCTTGGCGTAAAAGATTTCGAACACGGCGCCTTTTTGCGTCTAGGCTTAGGAAACAATCAAGTAACCTTGGCGCCATTTAAAACTAAGGTTGCAAAATCAAAAACAATTGTGTTGGGGCATTAATTAAAGAAACTGAAAGACTTCTTCGGTTAAATAGAAATGTATACAACTTCGATTTTGTAAACATTTATATAAATGCCATTCATTTTGTATCCAATAAATTAATACTAACAAACTGTGTATATAATCTACGACACCAAGATATAGCGGTTACAAAAGACGCCAGAACGAGCCAATGAAATCAATCCTAAGTGAAGAACTTTCATAGCCGTTTAAAATGCACAAAATGACCAGCAAATTCAGATGCATAGCATTTGTGCAGAATTTCCATGGATTCAGGTTCTGAAATGCATCGTCGATACGGATAGGCTTTATGCCGCAAGCTAGATAATTCACGAAATCAGCACACCATGGTGCTTGTGCTGCGTTCACGTACGCCAGTATCTCTATTATCATCTCAGTCCCTGTGACAACCTTTACATTGGCTACTGATGCCAAGTGTCCCGGGGAAATTATCGTATAGAGGAAGAATAGTCTCTTCAATTACCAAGAGTAAAAAGTGGTCTGAATTGTTTACGCCTTTCTTTTTGTAACTTTCTTTGCCATCTAGTACTTAAACGCAGCATGGTCAGTGTATACTAAAAACGACTAGTTGCACCCGGAATAGACTCCATTACCCGGAAAAATATCTAAGTGTTTCTAATTATACGAAAATGGTATCGTAAAAAAAATACGACCAGGGGGATTACAATGAATGAAACCAAAAGTTCCAACTAAGATCTGGATGTAAACAGAGGATGGACCAGGAGGAGGATTCTATAGCAAGATCCACAAAGTAGATAAAACAATTTTTGCATTAATACAACACAAGGACCCAAGTGAGGTAAAGAGACAAATGCATAGAAGCAACTTGACGACCGCTGCAACATGGACGACCTGACGAGACATTTGACTGACATTACGACACCTGCTGGATCAGACAACTTGGGACCCCACACTTCTCAACCCCCCCCCAAACATGTCTACGACTCACTGGAACAGACCACAAATTGAAAACACACCGTTCAGACATTTGGACATCCTCTCTAAATTGGGTATTAAAATATCTAACATAGTCGGAGATCTAAGAAAGACTGCGTCAATTTTTTCATAAACAAATAACCACTGCTTTCATAAGACAAAAAATCTACACAGGATGTTACATCTGCGAGTTTGAGAGGCAAACAATTAATTAACAAACACAAGTGACCACATAGATACTTCGCAAAACAAACCTGATCGTTCTCGTCTGGTGCATGGGAAGGAGATTCGTTCGACTGATCCCCTGGTTTATCAGCTCCACAGTTTTGCCTGTTGCATTTGCTCCTGAATGGATAGTTTATATTTCCACAATTGTCACACTTCCAGCTCCCTTCCGGTGCCTTTTGTTCTGATAAACAACACATGTCAACTATGTCAGTCTCGAAGTTCATCAAGTAAACCGCAATATTTCAGATTTTTTAGGGGCTTACTCGAATTTTTATCTGAGCTTCCACCCTGCTGTAATTATAAAATTTAAAGGTCAGAAATTAAGAAACAATCCCAAAATTTATCCAAATGAGCCATCTACATGATCAAGTATCTGTTCAGTCTATTAGACGATCAAACTGAAACAAAAAGCAGCACAAACCTGGGACCCAGGCTTTGGAGTGTTGCACTTTCTCATGTTACATACAATTCTGAATGAGAAGTTTACATTACCACAATTCGGACATGTCCAATCATTATCACGAGTTGAATCTGTAAATGAACCCGACGGAATATATCAAATTGACTATCACTATAAAATACATAAAGGACAGCTTTACAGCTGACAGGTTCTAGAATGGGAAAAAGCATAACCAGTCTAGCACATACCTCTCTTTTGTGATTTTTCATCTGGAAAGAACCCGGGTCTTGGCATCTGCAAAGAATGGCTCACACATTGTTAAAGATTTCAGCTCATGTTAGTGCAGCAGCTTATAAGATCAGAACCAAACATCTTACTGTCGTACATACCATAGCAGCGGCAGCAGCGGGACCCATGGCCATACCAAGGCCATACCTGTCCATGGGTGGAGGCATTCCATACATACCACCTTAAAAACAAACCCAACAAATGCACCAACCAAATTAGACACAGCTAAAATGATGGTAATTGGAAGACTTGAGCCAACTGGAAATAGCCAGAAGCCAAAAACTGATAAAAAACAATACATACCACTTCCCATCATAGATCCGCCATGGTATGGTGGTGGTCCAGACATATGTAGTGGTCTGTAATGAGCTCCAGCAGGAATTCGGCTACTATAGTTAAAATGGTAAGGCGAGCCCCCAGAGAATGGGACGTCATAAGGAGGCATAGACGACCCATTAAATAGAGAAGATCCATATGGCGACCCGCCCATATATACTGAAGGGGGACCCCCAGATCCTAAATATGGCCCTGGCGATGAGAAACTTTGTGGAGGTTGCATAGGTTTGGGAGCAGACTTCTGTTACAGATATACAACAAATAGGCCATCAACAGGCAAGGAAATCATTTATAATAGAAAACCAAGTAGACATTTTTTTTATCATAAATTGCCACTGGTAGTCTGCATATTGCTGCTCTTGTTGGAAGATAGATGACATATGGGTTCAAAATTTGAAAGAATCTTTTCTATTTCTTAAATGGAATCAAAGTACAAAACCTAGAACCAAGAGAATCCCAACTCTCCCACATGAGCCATCAAAAATCAAGAAAATTCCAGAATGACCTTCACATTCTGCTAATATCTTATTTGACCTACAACTCGCAGCAACATCTGTTGGTGCTGAGCTGGCACTCCAACTGTCACACAGCTACAAACAAACACCTGAAAATCCTTATCAAAACTAGGACTCACCATCCTGACTCTATAAATGTGTGACTCGAAGAGATCTACTAAGACCGATAACATAAAAGATTACGGTTATACATCATGACATGAGAAAAATGCTCTAAATTCAGCCCCATCCCAAGAAGCCAATGACTGTTTTGCAAAATCAATTCCCATATATGACTAAACACAAACTGTTCCAAAGCAGAAAGACATACATTTGATATTGCAATACAAAATGACTTACTCCATTGTGATCTGCAGGTCTAGGCTGAGTGCAATTATGCATATTACAAGTTGTCCTGAATGAAAAATTGACATTGCCACAACTGGGGCAGGTCCAATCATCTTCTCTGCGTCCACCTATCCACAACCAAAAGGGTAAACCAAACAGATATTCATATTTGTAGTATGAGAAACACACAGCTTGGAATCTAAAAAACCTTCATAAACATTTACTACTAAGATGAAGATCTCAGTATGTGCTGAAATAAACTGACTGTAGACTCAAAACAAAACCAAAACGTAAAAAAGGGGCTTGCACATTTAACAGAGCAAACTTTTCGAATATGCCATTGATACACAGGCTAATTTATAATACTAAAAGCATATAAGCCATCAGATGCACTGTACACAGAGAAATTATCCAGTCAGAAGCATCAAATTAACTCGAATTGTCCCAATCATACTCTTCAGAACACAACCGTATAGTTTTCGAAGCAAGAGATACCGTACCGTCAGTTCTAGCACGCTTGGCTGCTGAAGAATTTCTGTTGTCTACCTAAAAATATCAGAGGAAATAAGTCAAATTCACCAATCAAACCAGATCAAACGACACACAGAACAGTGTATACAAGGAATGATCTCCAACTAATTCAGAAACGCACAACAGTCGCTCAATTGAACGTGAATTGATTCGATGCGTTTCTGGTGATTGTAATCATAGAATTGATCGAAATACTATTTATCAGTAAATCAATCAGAAGCAATAAGCTCCATGTCGATTCAGTGTCAGATCTGCGATATTATTTCCCAGCACTACAAGACGAGACAAGCCAAGAGGGTGGGCACTGTACCTGAGACATAGCGGCGGAATGTTCTGCGAAGTAGCGAGACAATCGGAAAAGGAAGCGGCACGGCGGCGATTTAACCTTTGCCCTAAGATTTACTTCGGTCGGGAGGAGAAAAAACAGAGGTGATTAAACCAGTTCAGCCGTACAGGATGGTTTTATAATTTAACGAGACTATTCCACGAAAAATTACCAAACAAACTAACCTTTATTTTGTCAAAAAAAAATTTTTGCTAAACAATTTTTTTTTGTGAAAAATTACATTGTCATATTAGATTTTCAATAAACCATTATAAATATTTTATATTAAAATATTGAATATTTCTTTAAAAAATTATGTATATTATAGATATTTTCTTTTTATATTATATTATATATTTTAATATTAAAATAAAATTCAGAAATTGGTTAAATATATTGGATCTAGACAAGGTAACATTTTTTTTTCTTTTTTTTGCATCTCAAATAATTATTTCTAGGTATATATATTATTTGTTTTTTGTAATAAAATAAACAATCTTAATAAAAAAAATCATAATATATAGCAATCGCATTAAATGGTATGTGGGTGTTGTTAGTTTTAAGTGTTTTAGGTGTCTAAGTGTATATTCTATCTTGTTTTTTAACGGCAAATCTCTTTCATTAAATCGAATTATACAAAGTCATTACGTTCCGTAAAAATGTGTATGTTCTCTCTATAAAAATCTAATCCCCTTTAAACAGTGTTTAAGATTGATATTTGTAAAGACATTGTGTTAAGACTGTCCACATGCTGACCTTCCACAAAACCACATGTGTAGTAATTGAGGCGCATCTAACTTTCCTATTACAAGGTATTGAGGTTCACGCGTTTGGTTAACTGATTCATGTCTTTTCTTCTAAAAAATGTGTGTTAGTTTATTCTGCGTTTGGTAGGATTTCAGAGTCTGCTTGATCCACTGATGCCATATATGGTTCTTCTTATTATGGATCCCAAGTCCATGTGTTGTCCTATGGTTGGCTTGGCTGATACCTAATTATATATCCCCACCACCAATTATCAACTATTACATTTATATTAAATATAACACTGAAATCAAGTGTAACCACTGACTTCAATGAACAATTAAGTATTTAACAAATGTATTTTGTATCTATTCATGTTTTTCTATACTCCATTAAAGATCATATATATGAAAATGTTTAAATACGGTCAAATAACTTTTTTTTCTATCCATACATTAATATTAATTAATCTATTCCAATTAGGAAAGAAATAAGTATTATAAAATAATAATAATTTCGTACATACAGCTGTAAATAAATCTTTTTTTTTGTTCATCTTTCTTCACTTGAGTATTATTTTCATTATAATTTCTTTCCATAATGATATTGTTGTCAACTGCAATAAATGTTTTTCTTACAATTACTCTTTTTAAGTATTTCCAATTAACAAATAATTAAAGCAATAAAGATATCTGACCAGTTAAGATTTATTTCCAAAATAAAAGATTAAATTAGATAATAAGAACAACGATGATTCATCAATCATACGTGCAATCATTGAGACGGACGTGCTTCAGATTCGTTGACTTCTCCTCGTAGCATTATTTCTCCACCTTCTCATCCAATCCCTCCACCTTGTATAACCCGAGTCATCACCATCTCTCGCCAATCCAAAACAAAAACAAAAAAAATCAAACATGGTTCAAGACAAGTCGAAAGGTGCAAGGCACACGCTTCTAGAGCGACCATGGTTCATCGCGGTCGCTCTAGCTGGTCTATTAGGTGGCGCACTGCTCATCACAAGTTTCATCCGAGCTACGGACAACACTTTATCACTATGTTCCACGGCTAAGACCACGGCCGCGTCCATAGCCGAATACTCAGCCACACCAATCCAACTCCAATCCATCGTCCACTATGCGACCTCACGCACCGTCCCTCAACAATCCTTCGAGGAGATCTCAATCTCCTTAGACGTCCTTAAAGACCGTATCCCTTGCAATTTTCTTGTCTTTGGCCTAGGCCGCGACTCCCTCATGTGGGCCTCCCTCAATCCAGGTGGCACCACTGTGTTCCTGGAGGAGGATCCCGAGTGGATCGCGGCCGTCATCAAGGACGCGCCAACTCTAAGGGCCCACCATGTTCAATACCGGACCCACCTTTCTCAGGCCGACCGCCTTCTCTCGACCTACCGGTCCGAACCCAAGTGTTTACCGGCCAACGCTTTCCCGATCCGCTACAACGAAAAGTGTCCATTGGCGTTGACTTCACTTCCCGATGAGTTCTATGATACAGAGTGGGATCTGATCATGGTGGACGCACCAAAAGGGTACTTCGCAACCGCGCCAGGGAGGATGGCCGCGATATTCTCCTCAGCTGTCATGGCACGTAACCGAAAGGGCGATGGCACGACGCACGTTTTCCTTCATGACGTTGACCGCAAAGTGGAGAAGACTTACGCCAACGAGTTCCTATGCGAGAAGTACAGAGTCAAATCCGCAGGTAGGCTCTGGCATTTCGAGATACCCAACGCTGCTAACATGACCGACCAGCCTGGGGACCGGTTTTGCTAGAGTGCGATGATATTCGATTCTTCGTTACTTCTTTTTAAATTAAACACCGCATAGTTCTTCTCAGTTTAAAATTGTTTTTTAAATATAACTATATATCCAGAGGCTTCTCAATAAAATAAATCATGTATTCTAATCGTTATTAATATTTCTTTCATATGGTTTTATGAGGCGTAGTTCTTAGTACCTTTGGCTATTTAATTAAAACATACGAAAACTTATCTCTGCATTTGTTGCTAGATATTTTGGACATTGGCAGAATTTTGAGTGAAATTTGAAGAGTGATTTATATGAATTTTTTTCAATATGAGAGGAAAAACAAACTAGAATGCATATATGTGGTAACTCATTTTAGAATCTCAAAACACCACACCTGATAACTATGGGCTTGAATGGTGTATGTAGTTTTTTCACATTTAGAATGTTTTCTAGTACATACCATTTACAAACAATTGCACGGAATGACAAAACGTGGAAAATAACAAGTGATTTTTCAATTTATTCCGAATGTTTTAAAATTATACTATTCAACAGTTTGACGGTTTAACTTGATAGATTGATAAGAGTTTAGGAATTGGAAGAATATTGTATTGACTTTCATAATTAGAATGCTTATGATGCATACACTTATATAATAGAGATATTTTCTAAACTAGATAGATACAAATATGAATTAAAATATTCACATAATATTTTTGATATCTTCTGATATTTTCTAGATTATTCTAGATCTTTCTATACGCCCCCTCAATCTCAAGGGGTGATGAAGACAATGGAAGCAACGACTTGAGATTGATCATAGAATCCTTGACGGAGAGCGGTGAAAAGTGTGACGGTGAGGCGGTGGAGTTGACGGTGATAGAAGGTTGTTTGTTGGTGGTGGTGCAACATAGGTGGGCAGATCTGGGAGAGCTGTTGTGACGTTGAGCCGGAGATGTGACAAAGATCTCACAAGGAGGGAGATGACGAAGAAGAAGGACATGTTTTTTTTTTTCCTTTGTTTTT
>OVAY01003000.1:2379-13750 GCA_900406395.1 Kernera saxatilis | reverse complement strand
GTTATGCTTTCTTACAAGAAACCCAAAACCTTAATACTAAGAATTCTCTCTCTATTTGTGCTCATCTCATACAAAGTCTAAGCACGTCTATTTATACACAATAAGCACTTTGGCTAACCCTAGCCGAAATCCTATTCTAGAGATCAATACAAATCTCCTAGAAAAGTTATGTTTCCTTATTTTTCTCCTAAGAATAAGGAAACTTGCAAATCCTCCAATATCCTCTCCAAAATGTGTTTCCAACTCAGCAACCGCCTCTTGGCTTATATATTGTCAGCTACACGTTGAGTTAGGCCCAACACTCCAGCTCCACGTCACCAAACGCATGATCTAGCTCCGTTGTATCACTTCCTGGGCTACTTCAGACTGGTACAGGGGATGCGTCAACGCTGCATCTTGAGGTTCTTTTCTTTCCAAGGGGCACCATCTTCTGACAATCCTTCCCATTTGATGAGCATTTCATGACGAACTTGTTGCCCATCACGATCAAAAACTTACTCTTTCGGCATTTATGAATCTCAAGGAGAATGACTATTCCAGAACAGAATCGCTGAGACTTCTTGGCTCCTTTGGTGGCCAGCACACTTCTTGGGGGCATTTCCTCTGATTGATTTCCTAGCGGTTAGCTTAGTAGGAGCCGATTTCTCCTCAAATTTTTGAATGCTTCCTTGAGTCGGTATGAGGGTGTTGGAATTGTTCTCCAATATCCAACTTCATTTTTGTTATCTCTTTTTTTTCAGATTTCCAAAGCTTGATTTCCACATCTCGATTATGTCTTTGTTATATGACATGATTTGGTATCACAACGTGGATGAATTCAAGAGATTAAAAAAAGTATGAAAAAAACTTGTGTTTTTTTTAAAAAAAAATAAATCAAAATAATATTTTTGTAATAACTAAGTTTTTGGAAGGTTTTAATGTTATTTTTAGAATTATTTAAGTTTGTCATTTGAGAAATTATTATTATAGTAATAAAGATATTTTTTAAGATTGTTTGAGCAAATTTTTCGTTTAGATGTCACAGATTATAGATGATAAACAATGGATTTTTTGATCCACCACAAGGTAGTTCATATCAAAAGCTAAATAAAAGCTCTTATACGATTGATAGAGGTCTCAAAAGCTTAAAACCATAAATTTTCAATAATATATTCATCATTAACTATAATGTCTTAAATACACAAGAAAATAAAATACAGTAAATCCTACAACAATCAGACGCCCTATGTTTGACCGGTTTACTCCGGTTATGTTCTTATCATACGCCCTATGTTTCTTTATGCTTCAGACGAGCGCAAAAGAGTGGAAGACAGTGACCCAGCAAGAAATTCCACAGCTTTTTGGTGCTCTTCGCAAACTTCAACAACCATAAACCCTAATTTCAACATACGTTGCTCAAATTTTGATTCTTGGAATCTCAAATCAGATTGGTTTCAGCAAAAACCCACCAGGTAAAAATTTGTTGAAATTCGACTACTTAGCTTTTATCTTTGTTGTCAATTTCGAAATCCAGACCCTTTTGTATCATCAAGTTTGTTTTGGTGTTAGAAAAAACCAATTCTTTAATGATCGAATTCAAAATCTGAATCTTTGAATACGATCTGTTGGGGCTTGCTGCTTTTGGCATTGAACTTCACTAAAATTTACGAATCCAATTAGATTTTTTTTTCAGACTATAAAACATGATTCTTGAAAACGAATCTACTATCATCAGCCAATTCTTTCATGAATTTTGCATTTAGAAAGGCTTTCTTTGCTTGATTTCTCGTTGATTACTGTGTTTCCTTTCTTGACTTGCTTAGAGTTAAGACCTGTTTGATCTTGTTCTCAACTTTGTTTGGAATTTTTCTGAACTTGAATTGTGAATTGAATGAAAATTAGAGTCAATCTGTAACTTGATAGTTCTTCATTAGTTCAATCTTATAATCAAATAGATTAAGTTGTTGTTTTAACTTGATCTGCATTCTTATGGAATGTTCCATTACTCTCTACTCTTCTTCTGATAATCTGAGTCCGTTATTCAAAGTTGAAATTTTTGCAGATTATTTAGTATGGATCGAATGAATTAGCTTTACTTATTTGGCTATTGTGGATATTCTGATTTCATCATCTGATGCGGATGAATATATCTCAGGGACTTCTTCAGTATGTGTAGCTTCAGTTTTTGAGTCAAGCAAGAATCATTATGGAGAGTCTTGGAGGTATAGGGTTCAGTAATACGAGCAGTGCAACAAAGAAGAAGAGAAGCACCACACTGCGCCGGCCTTGGAATGAACGACAGTTACAGGATTCTTCGTCATTACCATCCACACCAATCCCTGACAATGTAAGAAACCACAAACATAATAAA
This sequence comes from Kernera saxatilis, assembly GCA_900406395.1. Classification (NCBI taxonomy): domain Eukaryota; kingdom Viridiplantae; phylum Streptophyta; class Magnoliopsida; order Brassicales; family Brassicaceae; genus Kernera; species Kernera saxatilis. The sequence continues at coordinate 11,400 of OVAY01003000.1, read as the reverse complement.
GCTGTCCAATGCAAACTTCATTTCCTATGTACACATATTGTTGTCCAATACATCTCTTTTACTTAAGTCAAGAACAGTTTTTCCGCTAAGTATGTTATCTTCATTCTTCTTTAGAATTTATATAGCGGCCATAATAGTTTCTGCTCTTATCTTCCTATCCAAATCAACAAAACTATGGATCATTGTGAACTTTTGGGTCCCTTCATACCATGGATCTTCATGTGTCTATTAGAAGGAGTTGTGTTAATTGGTATGCGTTGAAATTGGCTTTGTGTTTGCAGAATGAGAACAAGATAGAAGAGAGGGAAGCAGTGGAGTCAGACGAAGGTTCAACGAATGGTTCATTCCAAGGAAGTAACCAAGTAAAGCTAGGTGGAGGGCACAGCACTGCATCCACTGAAGGTTTTCTTGTCCCTAATATTAGGAAAGACTCGAGCGACAACGCAACAGAACGTCGAGCTGGCTTTGTTGAGAATTCCGTCAAGAAGGTTAAACTCAAAATCGGTGGTTTGTCAAAGACTATCAATGCTATATCTGCATCTGATGATGCTTCTGACATCGGGTTGTGTTCAACAAAGTCTTCTCATGCATCGTTGGACACCATAAGCAAAGCAGATTCATGTAATGATACCCGAGATAGCAAAACAAATACTTATGCCATTCGTAAAAGCAATCGGATTTCCAAACGACGTGTTCTTGATGAGGAACTCGATAGTCTTGAGGATGATGATGACGAAGAAATCCAGTTTCTCAGAAGGATGAAAATGGCTAAAGTTGTAGCTGTAGAAGAAGATGTTGATGACGATGAAGAAAGGAGCAGAAAACATAAAAAGCTTTCCAAGGTAATGAAACAAGATGTAGAATATCCGCCTGGTGTAGGAACATCAGAGAAGTCAAGCAAGAAGGATAAGATGGGAAAAACATTTGACGATGATGATTATGACAAGGATGACGAAGATGAGGAAGAATGTTTGAGTGAGTCAGGAAATAAAAGCGCGAGAACTAGAAGAAGAGCAGCTGAAGAAGGTCTGCGTGAACTTAAAACAGAAATGACTGTGACTACTCGTCGGCGTTCTGGACATAGCGGAAACCTCATCGAGTTTCCTCGTGGCCTACCTCCGGCTCCACCTAGAAGTAAGCTTGATAAACATCTAAACCTGCTCTCTTTGCTCTTAGATATCGAGGCATTCACTAAAAACATAATCTTGAAGTTGTTATTGCGTACTTGTAATGTTGCTCATGCATTAGATTGTTGACTCAGTTGCTGCTGGGTCTGGCTGCTCTGGTTGTGGCATTGGTTTCAGTCATCAGTGACCTATATAGTTGCTCAATCTATGGTGCAGTTTCTCCGACTTAAAGCTTTTGCTTGTTTTGTTTGTTTAGAGCGGAAAGAAAATGGACTAGAGGTTGATCAGCAGCTAAAGAAAGCTGAGGCTGCACAGAGACGTAAAATGCAAGTCGAAAAAGTAGCTAGAGAGTCAGAGGTTTGGTCCTGTTTTGTTCTTTTTCAGTTGAATGATATATATAACAGGCATGTGGTTAAAGCAAAGCTTTACATAATCTTTCTTGCATCGGTAGGCTGAGGCAATCAGGAAGATTCTAGGCCAAGACTCGAGCAGAAAAAAGAAGGAAGATAAGATAAAGAAACGTCAAGAAGAGAAGGCCAAGGTATAAACTTTAATGAAACTTGTGAGCATTCTTAGGTGAGAATCTTTTCTATCAATCTATTGATTCGGTTCTATGCAGGAGAAGGCTGCAGACTCGATTGCTCGTAGATCAGACACAGTGAAATGGGTGATGGGTCCGTCAGGAACCGTCGTAACCTTCCCAGAAGAACTTGGATTACCAACTATATTCAACACTAGACCTCAAAGGTATGATTTTTTAGTTAACATGAATCTAGATACAAGAAAAATGTCCTGTTTCAATCTCAAGTGCCACTTTTGGTTTGATGCAAAAGACTAGATATGGTATCAAAGAATTGCCCTTTAAAGCTAACCCGTGGTTCGCGTTGATAATGATGCAGCTATCCTCCACCGAGGGAGAGATGTGCAGGTCCAGAATGTACCAACACATACAAATACAGAGATTCAGAATCAAATCTTCCATTGTGCAGCCTCAGATGCTACAAGGCGATCAAAGGCTAAATGGATATTGTAAGTGCTTATTGAAGCCGTTACTCACTCACGTTTGTGACAGAAAATAATATGGCTCATGTAAATAGTAATAATGGAGCATCATATGGGTATCGATATAACGAACCGAGATATATATAGGTTTTGTTTGTTTTTAAATAAGAATCGAATGTGTATATAAACATAGATGAATGTAATTTCTATGTTTTTTAATCTCATAATGTGTTGATTGCATAGAATATATGAAGGGTTAGATGAAAAAGACTATCTTTTTTTTCATATATCATGATCAATACTGAAAAGTATATAGGGAAGAAAAAAAACAATATTTGTTTGGGTATCATTACGAGACATGAGTTTTGTTTCTTCATACCAGTTTTAAAGATATTATTGTGTCTCCTCTACATAAATTTGATTAATTAAGTAGATAGCTTAATTTTGGCATATTTGCATTCAAAAATTTAAATCATGAATATTATTTTCGCATAGTTTTTATTCGAATTACGAGATATCATACTACAAAATATTACTTACTCATAAAATGTTTATAAAAATATTGATTTTCTAGGGTTTTTATACAAATTAAGAAAAGTTATAATTTCATCACTTATTTACATTAAACATTTTTATGTAATTATGAACCAATAGTATGTCATTAAAGTTAATATTTTCGAATAATATTTTTAAAATTTTGCGAATTATTATTAATTAATAAAAATCGTATAAAAAATATAAATCTATAATTATGGAAAAAATGACCCCTAAAAATCATTTTTTTTAAAAAAATGGAGATAGTATCATATTTGTTTTAAAATACACTTGAAACATGGGAAAATGTTCATTTAATTCATCAACTATTTATAATTGGTACATTAAATTCTCAACTATCACTTGCGCAAAAAAATTCCCTAACGTGTAGGTGTGTAGTTGACTTTGCAAAATCAAGATTGAAAAAGTCAACCATTAACTTCGAAACGACGAGACGTTAATCTATTTATCCGTCGTTGGAAAATACTCATTTAATTCTCCAACTATTTGAAATCAGCACATTAAATCTTCAACTATCAGCGGGAAAAATTCTTCAACTCGTGGTAGATTTTGCAAATCGTGATAAAAATAGTCAACCGTTAACCTCAATAAGTTTTGATATTTGTCATCGTTCAAATATTTTTCTTCCTCATCTTCGCCAGTTCGTTACAATAAAAAAGTCATATATCAATATTGATATTGGATCATCGAAGGTCTGAGTCTAAGTCCAACATCAAATACTATACTGAAATTCAAGAACTCATCGTGTTGGTCCATAAAGTAATCTAATCACCATGAACAATAAAAAAAAATATAAAACACACATTGAACTTCTCCAAGTACCAATCAAGCGATCTCGAAGTACCAATCAAGCGAAAATCCCTCTTCTCTCTCTCTCAATTGTAAAATAAATGAAAAAGATGATAACCCTTCAATCAAGCAGAACCAAAAATTTAATAAAACCCAGAAGTGCACATTGAAACCATGTAATGAAAAAGGCTTGAAGTCAAAACTTCTTTTGGTTAACTATTTTTATCACGATTTTGTAAAATTTACCAAGAGTTGAGGAATTATTATGCGCAGGTGATAGTTGAGGATTTAATGTGCTAATTTCAAATAGTTGGGAAATTAAATGAGCATTTTTTCCAACGACGGATAAATAGATTAACGTCTCGCCTTTTCGAAGTTAACGGTTGACTTTTTTTAATCCCGATTTTGCGAAGTCAACTACACGTTAGATAATTTTTCTGCGCAAGTGATAGTTGAATATTTAATGTGCCAATTACAAATAGTCGAGGAATTAAAAGAGTATTTGCCCTTGAAACACGTACTATTTACAGAAATGACGCCCAAATTCAACTTCCATTTATTTATGTTTTGCCACTATGCCATTTTTACAAACAAGTGTCAACATTATGAGATCTAGTGCACATACTGTAGATAAAAAGGAAGAGTGGCCATCCAACCATCTTGGTCAATGAAAGTTTTAGGATTTATAAGAAAATCAACATCTGTAACAGAAAGATTCTTCTCCCACCCTACTCTTTGTTTCTTCTTTGCTCCTTCTCCTATGCAATTTACCTCAGCAAATGTAAATTTATCCCTGCTTTTTTCAAATTCAAAAACCATATCCTTAGCATTTATACAAAAATTGGATCTTTTGGAAGTTAAAAGAGGTATGTAATAATAGTGTATAGATACGTACTCTTTGCCTTTAAAAGACCAAGCATCCCAACCTTGAGGAACAATAACATCAAACATGTTGGTTTTGTAAAAGACAACTCTCGAGTAACCTCGGTAAGCTCTTCCAAGGAATGCTTTGCCATCTCCTTTAATCACACATTCATTGAAAACAAACCCATTTGTGTCCTTCTCGCTCTCTCTTCCTTGCGCGGTTATGTATCCCGCGATCTTTTCTCTATCCATTACTCTCACTCCGTTCACATATATCTCGCATTTCTGCATCCAACACAACTCATTTCTATATTAATCATATATTGCTTCATTAATAGAGCCTTCCCCAAACTCTTTAACTAATTCACCTAATGAGATTTTCTTACAATTTAGCTCAAATCCCAAACCTCAATGATAACGTAAGAATCACCAAAACCTTTTTAATTTTGTTGAGATCCATATATATATATATATATATATATATATCTACCGACAAAATATATTCTTCTCAAAGTCTTTTCCAAAAACATGGTTCATCAAAAATTGAATAAAATCATAAGCCTAAATAAAATACATAAAAAGAAAAGGTAAACCCAAAAGCCAAAGAAAAATCCTCATTAAAAATTCAAAGCTATTAAAGTACAGAAAATTAATAATAATATATGTTTACCCTAAATTTGCATTGCATCATTAACGTACTTGGTATATAGATTGGCCTTGTCCCCATATGAAATCGATGGCTCCTTTGATGTAACAATTTTCGAAATAATGTCGACCGACTAAGTCAGCTAGTGTGTCTTGCACACTGATGAAACTGCAACCATGGAACCACGCCTTGTCCGCCACTAGTATCGCCGCAGGAGCAACCTTTATATCAGCATACGGCACGAACGACATATTCTTGTTATAAGTGTTCTGCAGATACACAATGTTGTAATACCTTATTGAGTTAGCATACTTACTAGCGGTTTCATATTATATCTTTATGTTTTGAAAACTAGTGGGATCGAGAATCATAATAATCTCTCATGATAAAATATATAACGGATGTGAGAAGAATAAACAAAAATGTAAAGAACACTTGACATATTTTGACGTGGTTCACAAACGATATGTTGTGGCTATGTTCACTGGTTCATAAAGAACACTTGACATATTTCGATTCGGGTTTTTCAGATCTAAGGGTCGAGGTCCCTATCGTGGTATTTCAGAAAAACAAAACACTTAAAGTTTCACATTTACAGAAGTAGAACCGTTAATTAATAAACTCTAACCTTAAACATAATATTGATAGCGACAAAGTATTCTGCTTCCAGTCTGAAAGGGCCACTCTTAGCAGCTACTCCAGCGTCATTATATTGGATTATCACTCTTGATGCTCTGTTTCCATGCATTACTATTTTTTGTTTTTCCTTCGGAATTATTATCTTTTCGCTTACATAAACACGAACACATATATTTATACAGGTCAACCAAAAATATGAAAAGAAAAAGTAAAGTTGGTAAATGGTAAGGAATGGAAAATTATTTAGCAATGTGACAAACTGACAATTGTTAAAGTTGCTATTAGAAATTTAACGAAAAAGTTCCAATAAAAATTTGGGGGATTAAGAAACATGTTTTTTTTCTTAAATGAATACTTAAAAATATTCCAATATTTAACATCCTATACAATAATATAGAACCTCCAAATAATAGATCACAAGTATATATAAGAACCTATAAATGAATTTGATAAAACACATGTCTTATAGAAAATAGCATAATATACGAGAAAAATCATGTGTTTTTCAACACTTAGGTAATATATAGGTAAATTAGATGTCTATGTAAAAAAAAAAAACATATTATGGACAAAAATAACCTGTTCCATAACTATTAAAATGAAAGAGGTAAAATCGTCTAAAATGATCGAAATTCACATTTCTTCGCTAGACATGAAAATGTCTTGTTATTTTCTTGAATATCATGTTTATAATGTAAATATTTTTAAACATAAAATTGTTTGACTTTCTATTTGAACTGTGATGCATATCATAAATTAATGAAAGAAGAAATCCGTACTTGTAGATTCCATGTTTAAGATAAATCTGAATCCAGTTCTTGTTACCGGTGGGAATTGAGTCGATGGCCGCTTGGATGGATTTGAAGTCAACATGACCACGATGACCAACCACCACTGTTTTTACTATTTTTCCTTTGATATCGTCCAATGTCTTACGTTCCAAAACATCACGTGATGGCGTAACATTCGTATACAAACATGAAAGAACCAAAATACATATAAGAAATTTCATTGCTTAAACCAAAACTTTTAATCCTTTACCCTTAAAAGTGAAGCTGAAGTTTCGACTTGGTTTATTCTAGAGTGTTGTTGATTTGAACCATCAAGGATACTGAACCCTTGCAATGGCATTTGAATTACATGAAGACATGTACGTACAATTTTAAATGCATGCAGATTTTTATTCTTTCATCCTTTAACTTTCATTTCCATATGTCGTTGAACATTTATTGAAATTGATTCCTATAAATCCCAATAGTTAAGTAAAAATTTTGGGCCAGTTAAGTAGCAACTAATTTCAAAAGACAATTGTAAAAATATGTCTTTAACTCTTAAATTTAAACAAAAAAAAAAAGTTTCAACCAAAAAAAAAAAAAAAAAAAAAAAAAAAAAAAGTTTTAACTATTTTTTTTTTTTTTTGAAACCGAAAAAGTTTTAACTATTACTTAAAGAAAGGTTAAGAGTGACAATAATACGAGCTCTAATACAATAAAAATTTGACATGTTAGAGATGATAATATCATAATATAGATTCTGAAGCCCACGATTGACCCAGCTCAGTTTAGGGTTTTTGTATCAACAATTGTTATATATATATATGTTTTTTTTTTCTTAGCCGCAAGAAATCAGAGAGGAAAAGGAAAAGGATTTTTGAAGGTCAAAAAAAAAACCTAACTTGTTGCGATTTGAAACAATGACGACGATGATCTCCACTCTTCCAATGGATTTGATAGAGGAGATTATTTCTAGGGTTCCCTTGAAATCTATGAAAGCAGTGCGATTAACTTGCAAAAGTTGGAACAATTTATCCAAAAGTGAGAGCTTTACGAGGATGCACTTTGGTAAAGCAGCAACAAGAGAAGAGAAGACTATGATGATCTCGATGATGCCTCACAATCTTTATCTAATGAGCGTTGCCGTCGACGATGCTGATCCATCTATAGAGGTTAAAGGTGAACTTAGTTTCCTTCACAATCAAGTCTGTATATATCATGTCCTCCACTATGAAGGATTATTGTTATGTATCTTGAAAGACGTGACTAAGATTGTGGTTTGGAATCCGTATTTGGGGCAAACAAGGTGGATCCGACCCAGATATTCTCACCGTCCAAACGGACGGGACAAGTTCTCATATGCTCTTGGATACGAGGATAAGGAATCTTGTCGTAGCGTTAAGTTCTTGAGGTTTTTAGATTATTCCTGCAGAGCACCCGATGAAGAGCAATTCTTTTGGTATGAAATCTACGATTTTGACTCTGGTTTATGGACAACTCTTGATCTCATTCCACAGTGGTGGATATCATTTTCTCGTGATGGCATTTCTCTTAAGGGAAACACTTACTGGCCTGCTAGAGGAAGGAGGTCAATAAGTTTCCCCGATCACATAATCTGTTTTGATTTTACAAGAGAGAGATTTGGGCCGCTTATACCTCTGCCGTCTGAAGCTACGGATCGTGGATATCCATATGTGACTTTATCTTGTGTTGAAGAAGAGAAGCTTGCAGCTTTATTTCAGCACCACGATTCATATGAATATGAGCTTGAGGTATGGATTACGACTAAGATTGAGGCCGAAACGGTGTCGTGGAGCAAGTTCTTGAGAATTGATACGAGACCGAAGCTAAATGTTTCAATTAGTTTCTTCATTGACGAGGAGAAGAAAGTTTTCATTGGCTTTGATAGAGACTATCCCTATCCCAAAACATTTATGAACATAATCGGAGAGGCTAGATACTTGAGAAGATTGGATCTTGGAGTACCTGAAGGCCGACTTGTGTGCTCTTACGTTCCAAGTTTGGTCCAAATCAAGAAACCTGTGGGGGACAAAAGGATAAAACAAAGTAGTATTGAAGAGCATCGATTTGCTCAAAATATGTTGAGACTTGCCGCATTTGAAAAGCCACGTAGGATCTATAGGTAGTAGGAAGAGGCACAAAAGGAGAAAAACGGGATGATTAGGTGCAAAATTGAGATATCTTGTAAGTTAAAGGTAATTTTGTGTGCTCTTGTATCTTGGATACTTTACTGGAAGTGAGGCTTATGGTGATTATTACACTTGTGGCGTGCAGGAGCAGAACTTTGAGAAGATCGAGTTTTGGAATCATATGAGACTTCTTGGCGTTGTTGGGTTTCTCTTTTACTTTCTGCTGTGTTTTTGTACAATAATGTTTTGGGTTGTGAATGATTGAAAAAAAAACTCATTTTGTTGAGATCCATATATATTATATATATATATCTGCCGAAAAAAATATATCCTTATGTTTTGAAAACTAGTGGGATCGAGAATCATAATAATACATTAGTGATAACTGCAAAAGTTGCTATAGAAAATAATGAAAGAGTACCAATAAAAAAATGTATATATAAAAATACATCTTGTATTCTTTTTTTTTTTTTTTT
>OVAY01002999.1:0-13769 GCA_900406395.1 Kernera saxatilis | reverse complement strand
GAATTCTAAAGGTTTAGTTTCCCGAACATCTAGTCAATATGTCCTTTTTTTTCAATTTTCCCTATATTTTATAAAGGACAAAAAAAAAACTATATATTTGAATATATGTGGGAAAAACACAAAACACTGTATTACGTACACTCCACATAGAAACTCAGTATTATCAATAGATGATATATACATGGTGATAGTGTGATGTGAAATAAAACTATTACAATGTAACGTTGAAGGGATAGTAACACTTTTATAATTGAAATTATACTAGAATCAGTTGATATTGTTTTTTCATAATATTGTAAAATGCTAAAAGTATAGTTTTAATAGAGGAATTTAATTGTTGTTTTTTCATCAGTAACGATGTTTTTAATATCACTTTTTTAAAAAAGTATAAAAACATAAAAATATGATAAATGTTGAATGGATAATATAAACATCTAAAACCACATCTGCAAAGTGTGATCATATATGCCAATTAACATTTCCTGTATCGATATTGGTAGGTCCATCATCCATGACTGTTGGTACCGAGTTTGGCATCCTCTCCCATAGGAGCCCTATCCGACCTAGCTCGGCCCGATAAGGAAGACGAGCTCGGCCCACGAAGATACAAGCCCAGTTCGGCCCGGAAGAAACCGACTTTGTGCTCGCCGACCTGAGTAGAAAAAGGAAAGATCGAGAAGATTCCCCGAGAAATAAGGAAGATTGCCTCCTAGAAGAAAAAGGAAAGAAGCCAACGAGAAGTCGATAAATAGGGAAGGATATTCATTCGAAAGAGGACACATAATATTCGAGGGAGAGCTCGAGAGCAGAAACTTAGCCAAACTCTTTCCCTGTAAACAACTCTCTTAAGAACATCAATAAAATCATCAAGTTTCCGATCAAACCCTAGCTGTTGATTCTAACCGTTTGCCGACCTATACCTAAACCCATACAGAAGTTATCCTATCGATAACTCTAGTTTCTACAATGACCCAGAATCTCAACTTAGAAATTTAATCGAGACAGTCGAAGAAGTTTGCGATGGACCACCTAGAGCAACACTCACTTAAGAAAAGATGAGAAAAAAAAAACTGTATCTTATGGTGCAAGTCACTGTACAAGCTTCAATCGTTATAAACTTTAACTATCTAGTGGATAAATCTATAAACAACAAAGTTCATGTTATCTTAAAAAGAGAGGAGGATACTATGCATAATGCAATCTCAGTTCATCATTTTACTGTGTTCTTATCCGAATCTCCACGTCACTTTCTTTCAGCGTCTTGTCTTGTACTATTGAAAACTTGTATTTCTATCCACCAAGAGTTAACACATCCTTAAACAATCGAAAATAGCGACAGATTAGTGATATTAAATGTTTGGCTATGAAGCAATGCTAAATATAATCGTTTTGGACCTTTTCCCGGGTCCATTAAGCAATAATTTGAGCTGCAATTAGATTTTATATAATCATTTGTAGAATTTTTTTTTTTATAGAAAATATCATTTGTAGTATTAGTATTAGCCACTCCATGTAATGTACATACTGTAATGCAGATTTAGAAAGTTACTGAATCTACATTGGTTGGAAAATTTGAAATGATTATAATATACTACCCCTCCCCCCCCCCTCTTATGTATTGTTTTGTACAGAACAAAGACTGCAAAATAAGCATTAGGAAAGGCGTTAAGCACATACGAAAAATTTTGAACCTAACAAGAAAATTGGTAAATCATATCATGCCATAGAATAAACAAGTAGAAATTGTATATATATTGATAAAATTATTAGGTTAATTGGATAAATGATTAGCTGGAATTATCAGTGAAATTGAGGGGAATAAAAAGAAGAGGACTTGAACAACAAAAAAAGGAGAAGAAAATCAAAATGGATATGAACTGTAATACATTTCAATTAAAATTGCTATACAAAAAGGGTTAAATTTAAAGAAAAAGGTGGCAGACAAAAGAGTGAAGCAAAGTTGACAATTTGAATTTGCGAGCGTGAACATGAAACTGATGTCTTGTCATTTATTCCATGGTTCTTTGGTTTTTTTTTTGATATGAGATGTTATAATCTTTAGCTTTTGAATATTTTGGATCAGTCATCAGTCATTAATACTGTACGTGATGATGTCATGAATTGTAAATCATACTAAACATATAAGGCCGTATATCCGGCGAAACAGAAACAATTATCTTTTTTTTTTTTTTTTTCATCTGAGTAATATTAAGATTAACAGAAAGATATAACCATGGAAAGACAAAGCCGACGGACAATATAGAAGTCCTCGGAGCCAGTTACCCACAAGAGGGAGCCACGAGACCCCAAACCGTAAACAATATCAAATAAGAAAAAGTTCCAAACAAAAGTGCTTCTTCGACATATAACCAAAATCCCAAAACTCATCCCAAGTAAAAGCAAACCTGAGACCGAAACTAGAAGGATCTACGCAGAACGAAGAATCCAAGCAAAATCCGGAATAAACGTCCTCACTTGATTGTTAAGTCGATTTCTGAAGTTTAAACGCTGTTTCCAACCCCGGCTTGATGAACCTTCCTTCAAAGGGAAGCCCTTGAAACTATCAAAGTGCCGACACGGACATGAACCCGTTAAGTTGAGCAGACCAAATCAGATCAAGACCAAGATCTGGTCGGATTTCGAGTTGGAGGAGGCCAAGAGGGCCGTTTCACGGCATCATCTCCCATCGAGAAGACTGAGACGCTGATAGTCAAAACCGGAAAACCCGAGAGAGGAAAGCAAATACGAGGGACGAGCAAAGACAAAGAAAGCCTAAGAAACACTACTGTCGAAAACCAATTTCAAAGATGACTTGCCAAGGAGAGGAGAAGACTAGACTAAAGCTAACCAGCAGACCCGAAGAGCAACACCAGGCGAGAGAAGCAATTAACCTAACCAGCCAAGCTAATGACACAGCCACAAAAATCACTCCAAGCAAAAAAAGCCTAGAGCGAGTCGATTGTTATTTTCTTACAACTTATTTCAATTACTTTATACAATGATACAGTAAGAATACATACAATGATGAGCCTTTGGATCTCCTGTGGCAACTTAAAGACGGGCTTCTTTAATGGGAATGGGCTTTGTAGTAACGGCTCACGATCTCTTGCCTTCACTCTTTTTTTTTTAACTCTTGCCTTCACTTAAGTCTAAGCTTGTGTTTAATTGGTTCATGTTTTTAGTCTTACTTTAGTAAAATAATTTGTTAACCAAAATATATATAATTTATTTATACATTAAAACAAATATTAATTTAGATATTTGTTTGCCTCGTAGATTTAGGTTTTCTCCAGTATGTTTTTAGATTTTTGTTTACCATTGGATTTCCGAACTCCCATCTAAACTAAAAACATTATCTTAGTATAAGACCGTTAGTAAATAAAATACAAAACATTCGATCTCATTTTTCGTGTCTTACAAGAAATCCGATAAAACTAATAACGCGATTAAGAAAGCTAAGTCTTCGCCCGCAATGTTGACTGACCCATTCTTGGTTCTATTTCCCTTCCTATTTAGTTATTTTCGGTAACTAAACAACAATTTTGCAACAAATAAAACAAAATTATGTAAATTAGAGGCGCCTAAGTTCTAAATGTTGGATCAGTTAAGATTTAAGAAAGACAAGAGTTAATTGGTCCAGTGTTAGATTTTCAAATGTCGCTCTCAGATTAGCTTGAGTTCGAATTCCCATGCAGAGAGCTTAAAAGAAATGATGCAAGGAGATTAAACTAAACGATGTGTCACCAGTAACCAGAAGACTAATAAACTTTAAAAAAAAAACAGCAGCCAAAAAAAGGAAAAAATGTTAATATGTTATAGTCCATATAATATGCTCGAATATACGATAATGTGAATGTACTTGCACCCCACTAGTCTTTTAGAAAATTCGAATTTTTACTCGCTATACCATATTGATACGCCTCAATATTGGTACGTAAACTTCCAATCAGTTTCATATTCCTATGTATAATAATAATTAAAAACTATATGCTATACAGTTTTCTTTGAAAATTTGCTTAGAACATAAGGCTGCAGCCGACATTACCCGTGTCTATATAAGACCCATACTTTAGCAATTCCAACATATTTCAAAAAGCATACACACAAAAAAAAAAAAAAAAATNACACAAAAAAAAAAAAAAAAAAATCCATCGATACAGTTTATTCAGCAAAGAAAAAAAAGAAGATATTGTATTGCTGACATGGCAAAGAGCAGAGACGGTTCGCTACTAAACCGGTTGAGACAAGCCGTGAATAAAGTGAAATTCGTGTTAAGTTTCAAGATAAACAGCCTCTGGGGTCTCGTACCAATGCTTGGTGCTTCTTCTTCTTCCTCGTCTCTTCGGTATAGTTTCAACGATAGACCTGGTTTAGCAGCGGCTTGTACTGACGAGAATGAACCGGAATCAACCGGTTCTTCAAGGGGAGCGTTGTATAGAACCGGGAGTTATATTGATCCATCTTCAGACGAAGACATAGACAACAAAGCTGAGATGTTCATAGCCAATTTCTACAAGCAGCTTAAGATTGAGAGACAAGTCTCTTTGGAACTTAAGTATTGCTTGGGTAATCATCAGAGTTTCAATTACAGATCGCCTTAATTTTCAGAATTTTTATTTATTCATTCGTTCATTTATTGTAATAATATAAGATCCTTAATTTCATCGGGTCTTAGTTGATGTTGGGGCCTGCTATTTTTTTGTCGTGGTAGGCTTATCCATTGTCTCACATTTATTCATTTACATTTTATAATTATTAATGTAATGATTTTGTGATGATGTAAGTTTCTACTAAATTTTACTCGACATCTAATATTTTCGATTAACGCACTATATGTTTCCGCTGGAAAATTTCTGGATATATTGGATATAATCGCTCAAACCAGTAAAAAATAAAAATGGGGTCCAACTAATTCTAAATTTCATATTTGGAATTCGAATCTATGTTGACGTTTTAAACTTTCATATAATATCACATTGATAAAACAATGACATTCTTTTTCAATAACTATTTAGACCGCACAATTACACAGAGATGCAAAATTGCAAATAATCAGGTGTACCAAGACGTTATCAAATTTCATTTATTACTGAGAGCATCCGATACGCCGATCATATTCATGCACAAGCCTAAGTTTCTTGCGATCATCATATCTTATCGTCTTAATTCTTCAATTGAGTCGTGGTCCATTACCCTACGTTCTTCTAGTGGAAATGACCTAATTGGGCTGAATTTGAATATTGTTCTTCGTGGGCAAGTGGCCATGTCGACCTTCCCTTTCAGGCCCACACAAATTCCAATTTCATCGACAAAAAAAAAAAAAAAAATCCAATTTCATCATATATTTTTTTCTCGTGTTGACTTTTGAAAATTAAGTCAATAAACAAAATAAGCGTATAAATTTTCCAAAGATGCTTATGCATCTAGATCAAATGTTCTTATGAATAATTTTTATAAAATCGTAAAACAAAATAGTTAAATATGAAAATATGAGGTCCTTTATAAAGATCTAAGCTAGTAGAAAGGAAAAGGCAAAGCCGCCAAGATCCCAAATAAGTCAACGCCTTAATTAACTTTATAGAGAAGAAGTGGCAAGATGAGACTGTTGCGGATCACGATATTCGAAGCCGACCACGTTCTTATAATTTTATTTTACCAAATTTAAATTTGACTCCAATCACAACTTTCAGTTTTGCAAGCTATATGCATATTTTTAAAATTAAAAATAAACATTTTTCTATTAACATTTCTGGCCAGACGTTAGGCTTGAATCCACCACTTTTTGCTTCCAACTAAATATCATGTTCATATCTAGTACAAGACCTTTCAAGTTGAACTAAATTGACTTATATTTATTGAAAGATAATAGGATGTAAATACGATGATTCCATCATAATTAAAATTTGATTGTTGAATTTCAATTAAAAAAAATGCGATTCTATTATATACACGAACGTATTTAGTAATTCACAAATAAGGCCTAAATTTAGTGAATTATTAAAGTATACTTTTTGTTGAATTATTCAACTCCAAGAAATCGAATTGCAAATGAACTTTCGAATTAGATGGAGAAATATTTTAATCCATTGACCAGCTATTAGGCTGAATTCACTTTCTCCTAAGCTTTTATCATCATCAAATCAAAATCTTCATTTGCATATAATAATATTAACGTAATAATTAATATTATATAAAAAACTAGACAATTGCATGATAAATGGCGTGAAATACTGAAGCACTACACTTGCTTCGTTTACAAACTCTGCTTTGAACCTCACGTTCCTTAGGCTTCTCTAAAGCTCCTTTTTGATTTCCGATAACAACAACAACAAAAAATATCAAAATAACCCAAATGCGTTTCCTCTAAGGTAGAGAATTTTCGTTTTTTATTTAATTTCTTACTTCTTCGCTCCTCTGTTTCAACATCTCTAGCTCCATCGAATAAGGAAGATGAAATATTCTCCGAGATCGGAAGGCAGAAAATTCATCATCCCTTCTTTCTTCTTCATCATAGCTCTCTGCGTATTAGCTTTCATCAACGAGGTCAGATTCGACAGTTTGTTGAGTTTTGGACGATGTGCTTTGTCCAATGTTCCGATGAATAACGGTTCATCGGAGACTCCATTGTTGTCTTCTTCTTCAGACGATGAAATTAGGATTCTTATCGGAATTCTTACACTTCCCGATCAGTACTCACGTCGGAATTTTCTCCGGTTAATCTACGGTACACAGGCTGTTCCCGACGGCGTTAAGATCGACGTGAAGTTCGTGTTCTGTAATTTGACTAAAGAAGACCAGAAAGTGCTTGTCGCGTTGGAGATCATGCGTTATGATGACATCATCATACTCAATTGCAACGAGAATATGAATAAAGGTAATTAGTTTATCTCGGTTTAAAGTCAAGTTCGGTTCGGTTTTATTTGAATATAGCTTGGTTTGCGAACGAATTTTCCATATTCAAACCACTCTTATTTTGGTTCGATGTTTGGTTTGGAAAAAACTCTTTGTTAAGAAACATACTCAATTCTCAAATATAGTTTTATGAGAAACATGCTCATTCTCAAACTCTTTTTCATATTGAGTTTTTTTTTTTTTTTTAAAGATTTTTCATTTTAGTTTGATTCACATTTCTATTATGATTTCTTCCTATAGAAAACACAAACTCGAATTGAATTATTGTTATTTTTGGTTGGGTTCAATCTTTAGCAAGGTTTTAGTTCGATTTGGACAGGCTTAACAGAATTGGAATAATTGTAACATTTTCAACTAATTCAATTCTTCCAAAATTATCCACAGGCAAGACCTACACATACTTCTCAAGCTTACCGGACCTATTCAACGAAACCGATTCACCAAACCCACCTTACCATTACGTAATGAAAGCCGACGACGACACATACATAAGACTAGAAAGTCTCGTTGCCTCTTTAAGACCATTGCCTCGAGAAGATCTCTACTACGGTTACGTCATTCCATGTCCGAGCATGGACCCATTCGTACATTACATGTCAGGAATGGGTTACTTAGTCTCATGGGACATCGCGGTTTGGCTCAAAGACTCGGAAATTCCTAAGAAACATCTAGAAGGTCCTGAAGACAAAGTGTTTGGCGATTGGATTCGAGAAGGAAGACGAGGCAAAAACCGGTTTAACGCTAAGTGGTCGATGTATAATTTTCCCGAACCACCGACTAGATGCACACATGAGCTTTGGCCCGATACTATTGCGGTTCATTTGTTGAAGAACCAAGAGAAGTGGATACGGACGTTGAACTATTTCAATGTTACTAGCAATCTTAAGCCTTCTAAATTATACCATATACCGTAGATATAAATATTTTTTTATCAAATTATTATAATTTATACGTAATTGTTTTTCTAAAATTGGTTTTGTGTAATAATCGTTTTTTTGTTGTTTTAAGTAAGGATTTTGTTCAAACATGTTCAATAGTCAATAGAATACTTGTGGGCTTTTTTTATGGTGGCCCATAAAGTAATGTTTAACGTCTAATATTATTTTCTTTGTCGTCCATCGAATACATCCAAGATCACGATTTGAGAAGGGTTCCTTCAAACTCGATACGAACCATCCTACGAGGGACGGATACAAATCCATACAGAGTAAATGAACTCATAAAAAAAAAGGTAAACCCAATTCTTAAACAAAAAAAAAATAGAACAAATTTGGTATCGAAAAAAAAAAAAAACGTATAGACTATAGTTAATCAGAAATCAAAACTTTTGAAAAACTCACGAAATATCAATTTTTCGGTGGTTACATTACACTAGTTCACAGTAAACTTGATTTTGTTTTTTTTTCCAGTGATGCTCAAAAATGAATGTTTTTTGTTCTTGTACTCTAGACTTAAATTAAATTTGAGGAAAAATTCATTTTTGTCTTATCAAATGCCACCGAATTTAAGGGTATTATCGTCAATTTAAACAGCTTAAGAAGCGAGGCGGCCTGGGCGTGAATGGGCCTCACGAACTGGATACAACTGTGCCTGTGACAGAAGTTATTATATCACAGACGAATGAGCAAAAGGGTTTTCTCACAAAAGGAAAAGTGTGCGCACTCGTGATATAACGAACATCAACGTCAAGTGACATTATCATTGCTCATCGACAGCGTTGGCTTCCTTCCCTTTGAGTTTCTCGAGGCCTTTTACTGCGATAGTGCCTTACTGTCTTATATTCAAAGGAAAAAGCCGCCGTCGCCTGATTCCATCATCGAGGCGACGGAGCAGTTTAGGGTTTATCAAGCGACTTGGAAGCGTTCTTTCAATCTATTCGTCGATCTTCCACTTGCGTAAGGAATCTCTCCTCCTCTATCCTCTTGTTGATTGATGTTTGTTGTAGTGCGAGTTTGATTTTTTTTGCCGGTGGAGCCTTGTGTAGAAACGAGCTAAGATTCTGATCTTTTGTGATTCATATGGACTAGATTTTAGTTACTTTGTAATAGTGATTGCGCGAAGGGTATGATAGAATGAAATCTGTTTGGTCGATTCGATTCTCTTTCTCGCCATTTTTTTTGTTTTTGCTTCCATAGGTAGCGGAATTGGTTTCAACCGCTGTAGTTTAGATTATGAACATAATAGAAACTCATTTTTTTCCTCATTCGAATCCTGATCTTGTTTATTATTCATAGGCATGAGTTTTGTGGCAAAAATAGAGTTGCTTTCTGCTGCAGCCTTAGTTGTGAAGGCTTATGGGATAAGATTTTAGTGATAGAGGATCTAGATTCTAGATTCATACAGTTTTTTTGGGGGAAATTGCTATAGAAGAGAGCTTTAATTTTAGGCTAACAGAACTTTAATTTCCACTTGGTTGATTAATTCAGAGCAGTGTTGAAAATTGGAACATACTTTTTTGTGAATCTTTGTATACTGGTGATTTGCATTTGATATTCATACACTCTGTCTGGCTGACTTATGATTCTGCGTTTCTTGTGAATTGTCAGTGTTGCTGCATTTCTTTTCTACGTCTGAAGATGGGAAGCAGTCCAGCTCCATTTCCTGATATTGGCAAGAAAGCCAAAGGTAAATTAGCAAATCTTCGACATTGCTTTGTTAATGCTCTCTGGGTTTGCGCTTCCCATTGTTTCTCAGTGTTGGCCGATATTGACTATTTGAAAATCTGCAGATCTTCTCAACAAGGATTACATTTTCGACCACAAGTTTACTCTGACAATGCTGAGTGCCACAGGAACGGTAAGTAGGATCTCACTTGGATTCTTTAACGTGAATAGATTAAATCCATCTTATAGAAAACATAATTGCTTATATGATCTAATGAAGAATATAATGCCTACAAGATAGAATCTGTGCCGCTACATGTTTTTCTGAATCAAAGCTATAGGTGCCGATACATGCCATAAAATGTGTTATTTGAGAGAAGCAATCAACTCAATTTAACAGGGGAGCTCTTAAGAATACCTGCCTTGCATGCTTTTGAATCATAATATAGTTTTTTGTAGAAGCATGATCTTTGATAGCTACTATATCCGGCTAATGTACATACTTTGGTTTCCAAACATGGCTTTGATGTATTGTAAGTTGGAGAAAATTTGTTGTGATTGTTTGGCTCACTTCCCCTTCAAAGCAATGTACTTAAATTGCTTTAACCCTATGTAACTATACTGCATAATGAAATTTTCTTTCCAACAGGAATTTGTGGCTACAGGTTTGAAGAAGGATGATTTCTTTTTTGGTGACATAAGCACACTGTATAAAGGTCAAAACACCGATGTCGATCTGAAAATCGACAGCCACTCAAGTGTAGGGAAATATCTCTAGTGATATACATGCTTTCTGGTCTTTTGCACCTTAACTGTCCTTAATCATGTTACTGAACATATTTATGCAGGTGTCAACGAAAGTAACTGTCAAAAATCTCTTGCCTTCTGCTAAAGCTGTTATCAGCTTCAAAATCCCTGATCACAAGTCTGGCAAGGTCAGTACATAGCCATATAAGAAACCACTACTATAGTTTCTCCGTAAAAAAGGCCTTTTCCTCATTAGTTGATATTGGCTTTAGAGAAAGTGATTTGTGGATCCAGTCTGAGTCTTATGGAAATGTCTAGTCAATTTATGTACTCTTGACCAGTTTCTTTGCTTAAATTTCAGCTGGATGTGCAATATGTTCATCCTCATGCTACGCTCAATTCCAGCATTGGCCTCAACCCAACTCCTCTGCTAGATCTATCAGCAACTATCGGAAGCAAGGATGTTTGCCTTGGTGGTGAAGTCAGTTTCGACACAGCTTCCTCTTCGCTAACAAAGTACAACGCCGGAATCGGTATCAACAAGCCAGACTTCTCTGCTGCACTCATACTGTAAGAAATAACACAATGCTCCATCTTTTTTTTCAATCTGCTTCCTGTTTTGGCTGTTTAATGGAACTGAAAAGACTGATAATTTGTAGGGAGGATAAAGGGGAGAGTCTGAGAGCTACTTACTTCCACACAGTGAACCCAACCACATCCGTTGGTGCAGAACTGATCCGTCGGTTCTCCAATTATAACAACAGCTTCACCGTTGGAAGCGCTCACTCTCTAGATCCATTCACAGTGGTTAAGACCAGATTCTGTAACAGCGGGAAAGCAGGCATGGTGGTCCAGAGAGAATGGAGACCAAAGTCGCTCATCACTTTCTCAGCCGAGTATGACTCAAAGGCTGTGACCTCTTCACCGAGGCTTGGTCTCGCTCTCGCCCTCAAACCTTAAAAGAAGAAGAACGAGCTCTCTCAGTTTGGAACACAAATTAAAACAATTCAATTTTTAACCAAGTGCTAAAAACCGCCCCCCAAACGAAGGTTTGTAGGGTTATTAAATCACTTTTTTTTGCATTGATAGTTTTTTTTTTCATTGTGATGTGAAAGAAAAGGGAGTGAAAAACCCGATTTTTTTGAGATGGCAGCTTGTTTTTTTTTTTGTTTTCTATTGAATTTGGTTTCATTTGATCAATCTAACAATATGAGATCCAACAATTGGTAACGTGAAACGACACCGTCCTGCCGGAACTAGTCCATTATGATTAAAATGGGCTTAGCCGATATTTGCAGGGGTAATATTGCTATTTAAAATTACAGCTGTAACCGAGATTCCAGTCTCATCATAGGGTTCGTAGTGTGACTAGCCGGTGAAGACTACCAACTCACAAACTTTATGACAGGTTTGGCTTAACTCACAAACTAGCTGTTGCCCAAGTACTTTGTCTATATATATACAAGCTTTGAGTTTTCTCCCAATCAATGAATCCAAAGAAGAAAAATTTCACCTAAGGGTGATTACTCTTATCACATTTCATTTGGGTCATGTGCCCTGCCCTCTCACTTTTTTTAATCGGCTGTTATAATCCCATCCAAAATTTGTTTTATATGGCCATATAGTTTAAAATTTTGAACCTTTTTCTCCTGTTTTGATGTGATGTATGTATTTAAAATTCCCCAAGTCGTATAAAATGCATATTTTATCTTCTTATGAAAAGTCAAAGTTTATAACCATAAATTGAAAGTAAAAAATCTTGACCTTGACGAGCAATCTTCAAGTGTTCAACAGTCAGCACCTTTGACATTTCTGTATTCTTATTTCCGTTTAACTGAAACGATTGCAAACTTAAATACCAAAATTTTCTTGACAAAAGCAATTTCCAATTGTGTTGACAAAAAAAAAAAAAAAAAAAAAAAAAAAAAANTTTAAAAAAAAAAAAAAAAAAAAAAAAAAAAAGAAAACAGATTCCAACATTTCAAGCATTTCCTCTGGTTCCCCCAAAAGCCAATGCATATTTTTCAGATATATTAACTTTAAATTTAAAAATTGAATGCTGAATCGAAATAAACCGGAAGCTACTAAGCTTGCTCAGAAAATGTGCCCCTTTTTGAGTTAATTATTCTACATTCTGTCTGGATTTTAAATTAGATAAATTTTAATGTGAATTTTGGCATATAGTACTTTTATTTTCAAATCAAAATTACTCTTTGCTCATCTTTCTCTCGATATCACTTTTATTTTGATTACGTGAAGATACTAGACTACTAGTATAAAATATAGTTGATGTATTTATATTCAATTTATGGGGTCTCAAATATCAGAACGTGCAAGTAATCTTGTAAGAAATACTAGTCTAACTGTCATGTCTTTTCAATTTTCTATTCCAAATGATTTGCCATTATTTTTGAGCTGCCGCACATGAAATGTTTTGCCTCTTTGATTGATTTAAAAAGAAAATAATCTATGCGGTTTCNAAAAAAAAATTAGGGGTTTTAAAAAAAAAAAAAAAAAAAAAAAATCTATGTGTGAAAACTACAATGTTTGATATTGTATGCTCGTCTAGTTTTTATTATAATCAAAATCAAAAATCATATAGTTCGAGTTGACAAAAAAATTCAGTAGATTACTATTCTAAACGATTTTCCTTGGATTCGAGGAAACTCAACGTAAACATATCTCCAAAACACTGCAAAATTTTATCATAATTTCGTCTCTTATTCCCCCATTTGTATACACAAGTATAAATAATATACAAAATATCACAAACACATACCAAATTATTGCGTGTTTTTTTTACATCCCAAAATATTTTTTTTTTTTTTTTTTTTGAAACTCAAAATATTGTTTTCTTCTTATGTTAGATTGTTTCACAGGGCATTTACTTAGGTGTACCTGTATGTTACTTTCACTTTGCGACTACAACCTTATTCACTTGTGTGGACTATCACAACACACATCAATATATATTGCTAACTTTTATGGACTATCACATCATGCAAGGAAACAGAGAAAAAAAAAAAACCGAATGAAAATAAATAGCTAACTTTTAGGATCCGAAAGATCGACAACTAATGTCCTATAATTGCAGCTGCATTGGCTATTTGGCTATTGTATCTCTCCCTATATACTACATAAATCACACATCGAGAATTTTTTTTTGGTTTAATGTTAAATTTTATACCAAATTTTTGTTTTTGATAGAAGTTAATACATAGAAAACAGATTGACCAAAAATCTACTACGAGGTAGCAACGAACTACTAATAACTGAAGTAAATGAAACGACAAAGGACTAGGGTACGACACGAGAGAAGACAACACTAGCAAGAACGGCTTCGTTGAATGCAGTCGTAGTTGCCACGGGCCTTCCCGAACCGAAGAGAACCCTCCAAAGCTACGGTTATTGGGAAACCTACAGCTTCTACGGATTTGAAACCACAAGCTTAGAACTTGCAAAACAATCAAACACGGAACAAACTCCAGCCCCGAACCTTACTCCACC
>OVAY01002998.1:0-13783 GCA_900406395.1 Kernera saxatilis | reverse complement strand
CTTTTTCATCAAGCATCATTTTTTTTTTTTTTTTTTTTTGTGTTAAAATCAAGCATCATGTTTAAGCACTAGAAACATTACTTATTTGTTGGCACATAAACACATTACCTACATATTTCTTCTTCTCTTTTTACCAAACATAACATTATTAGATCAGTATTTCTATTTGTATATGGACTTACGAGTTAAGACTAGTAAATAATCTTATTACAGCCGAAGAGTTGACCAAAACAGTACATACATTATATATCTATCTTTGAGAGTATACAAATACAACAAAGAATGAGTAAGTTTTGTCTATGTAAATTACATCCAACAAAGGATCAAATGAATCAAATGAATAAAACCAATGCGTCTCCTCTTTTAGCAAAACTATGAAGTAAAAGAATAGAAAACTGAAATTAGTATCGACAATAACGTTAGAAGCGTTCCGTTCATCACCGAAGAAGCCGATATGAGATTGTCTGCGCCGAGTGCGTAAGCTGCTCCTGATCCATCTTTGACTTTGATGCTTGATGAACCTAAGAAAACAAAACAAAACATTTGGTGTGTGTATGAGATTTCTTCATTGATCGAATCGTCATCTAATTTAGTTATGGGGTTCTAGATACTTACAGTTGTGGTCTGCCCATCCAATGACCTCGTTCTCCAGATCGTATACTACTAATTTGTTCGAAAGAACCAAATCTACATTTCAAGAAACAAAATTTGAAGTCGGATACATTAAGTGTAACACATAGGAGACTAAAAATCACACAACTTTTTCACTGTTTCGTATGGTATTTGTCTAAATGCTATCACCTAACATCTCTAACATTACTTTTGTGGCTCACTTGAAACAGAAATGATCGCAGAGTACACAGAAGTTTAAGGATTGATTGTGTTCGAAAGACATGAAGTCTATATGAAACTCTTTAAGTGCAGATGATTTTAATGATCAGCAATATCCAATGAAAGAGTTACTTAATAGTATGATTTGAAAATTACCTCCCAAAAGGATTACATCGGATCCGTCCTGACTCGTCATTCCACCAGATTGCCAACCAAAGCAATACATGTCTTCCTGTTCGAGAAAGGAAAAAAGAAGAGAGCTCAATTTGTGGATGAACCAAATATGCTTTGAAAATTGGAACTTTGGATAGTTCCTCACAGTAACACCAGTTTAACTATCTTGTTTGAATCTATTGATCAAACTCAGATAGAGCATGAATATTCTGTCGGTATAAACACCTCAAAAGTAGGAAGCTGGCTATTGACTTACACGAAGTGAGAAAAGATAATCGTGCGGATAAACAGTTAGTTTGAGTGAGTCCTCGAAATGAAGATTGACTACCGGAAATGCTTTATCTGTGCTGCAGGTACAAGGAATAATATTTTAGCACATCCCACTGAATAATACCAAATAGCTCGCGGAATGTAATAATCCAGACAAGCACTCAAGCTTCTTGGCACAGATCTTGTTATTTCTGCAAGACCTTTGCATGGAAAATAGTGACCTTGAGCTAAAAAACAAAAATAAAGGTGCACACGCAATTTGCTCTATCTGTGATGAATGTTTACTTAAGAGTTAAGACAAAATATAACTTTGCCTCCGTTGGTATCGGAAAAATGAAGAATGGTTGAAACAATAGAGGCTAGGAAACAGCAAGCAAGTCATCTTACTTTGAAGTGAAACTGAAACACGCAAAAGTCTCCTGTACCATGTGCAGTTTCACGGGTTGCCGAGCAGTAATCTATACACAGAAAATACCATGTCAGGGCTGTGACTATAAACTAGAAACAAAGAGTGAAAGAGAGTTTCACCTTGTCAAGTAGTGTGTTGTACAGATTCTGTGGTAGGTAAGCTAAAGTTGTGCCACTGTCAATTATGGTTCCTCCATTTCCGCCAACACTAGATAAGCTTGGTGGGAGGTCAATAGGGTCACCATCCACATCTATTCCCTTTAAAATGACGTTGTAATGTACCCTAGAATTGTTGGAGAAAGTTATTACCAAGAAACAATATTTAAAATGTATACACTGCAGGTATAAATGCCTAAGCCTTTAGACGAACGAGAGATTTCTACATTCAAACATAAAGAGAATTCTCTTTACTCAACAACATCGACTCATTGGTAGAGAGTAATCAGATTATCACATAAACTATCAAATTCCGGCACAGATGAAGAAACTGCTCAAACAAAAGCCTATCTATCATTAAGAATCAATTTTTTCACACATTATACACAACACAAAGAGAAGGCGGAGACCAAAAAGGTCTTCAGTAAACGGGCAAGGATCCTGCTCTAGTTTCTTAACTAAAAAATGACTCGACTTAAGATGGTCTCACTTACTGATTAGGAACCAAAGGAGTTGTTTTCACTGCTGGAGATTCCACTTCCCCAACTGCGAAAATTCCACCTCCATTCATATTGTCCAAGCAATGTGAAAAAACTCTCTTCACATTCCCTGTGGCAGCTAATTGTGAAATGATCGAGGTATTTGATTGTCCAAAGCCCATAATGCCATCAACTGCTGAGTCAGTTTGCCCAAGTTGCCCAGATTGATTACTTCCACACCTGTCTCACAGAGGAATCCTTATGATCAGCATCATAACCAGTGTAGAGGCTAAGAAACAGTAAGCAATGCATACCAAAGGAAAAAAACAAATAAAGATTTGGATAACATGGCACACAAGAATACGTTCACACAACTTGGTGATGTGTATTGATTAGTGCAGTGATCAAAAGTGTAATGCTATGCTCACCCGAATACTACTTCCTGCGCAAGGGGTGCAGTTCGGAGATTTCCAGTCACTTGTTCAAGTGTAATGTTATCCCTCACGAAATCCCCGTCACTTGTGCTTCCATCTCCATACACCACATGATAACTACACGGCTTCTTCTTAGCTTCGCAAGTCTCCGATTGCATAATGTATGAACAAAACTCTTCTTCACAGCCAACTTTCTTCGAAGTCGAGGAAGCTTTTGAGTCATACAATGATAGAGGTATCTTCATAGCAAACAAACAAACAAACATACAGCTCATAAGTTTCTGAAATGTAGCTCGTAAGTTTCGATAAAACATGGGTTCAAAGAAGCATACACCAAGATCAGTTTTCACAGGACATTTGGGACACGGTGCACAATTGACCCAAAGTATATCACTTCCTGTATCAACTTGAACAAAATAATCCTTTGGTGGTGACCCAAGCTGGATTTTGGTGAAGTACAAACTGAAAAAACAAATCAAAGCAAATGTTAAATCCCATAAGAACAAAGATCAAATCTCAAAACCATATTCAATTGCATTCTCCTAGTTTCATCATCGTTCCAAATGGGTTCTTCCCAAATCAATTGTGAACTAATAAATGTCAACTATTTACCAAAATGTTCAAATCCCAAAGAGAAGCAAATCTAGAAATAGAAATTGGATCTAGAAGAGAAAAAAAACCCGATTGAATCAGCGCGACTATCGCCACCGAGAGGGAGATCGACGTTCGCAAGCATTCGAGCGTGACGGAAACTGTCGTGAGATTTGAGCTCCGATAACTGTTTCTCCCTTCCGGCGAACTTATGCGTCACGTTAAACACGAAACTCCCGGAAACAAATTGGATCACCACCATGAAAATCGTCGCCACAATGCGTAGAATTCGACTCAGATCCATCGCCACCACACACCACCGTCGTTACTGTAAACCCAGATTATCTCCGCCTCCGATTTTCAAATCCGAGAAAGAAAAAAACGATTGAAAAAAAAAAATTGAAATTTCTTTGAATTGTGAATTGAATTGATTTTTTTTGTTTGAAGATTTGTTTTTTTGTAAGACTTTTTGAATTTCTGATGATCGAAATTGAATTTCAAAGATAAACCAGAGGAAGCAAGAGAGGAAGAGAGGGAGACATGGGAACGAGAAGAGAGGGAAACCGAAAGAGAAAGCCACGCGTTTTCAACGGTGAATTTTAGATCAAAATTTATTTTGTATTATTTATATAAAAAAACTATTTAAATAATAATGACAAAGAAAAAAAAAACAGATAACAACGAAATTGAAAAAAATATTATATGATTATCCTATCATAATTCTTTTTTATCTAAGTAATTTACTTTTTTTTTTGTTAACATAGATAACTATAAATAATTAGAGATTATCTTTTTCTCACTACTTTCTCTCTAAATAAAATTTTCGCCGTTTAATTTTGGTTTCTGGCTGGCTATAGTGGATTTCCATAGCCACGATGTCAGTCCGAATTTGTTTTTTTTTTTCTTAAATTGGTGATTTTAGTCTTGAAATGATCGAAGTATTGGTTTTTTTTTTTTTTGTGTTGGCGTTTTGTTTTCATCAAAGCTTGTAGACCAAGATCTAGTTAGCTGGCGGTGTGGCTAGCTTCTAGACCATGGTTCTTTGTCGGTTTTTGTCGATTCAGACGCCGATTTAGATTCAAGATCGATCTTCGGATTTTTTCAAGTTTGGATTTAGATTTTTGGTTAACTACGGAATGTAAATTATTACATAAGCAAATATATATACGCATATATTAAAGATGATAAAACAAGAAGAAAAAAAGATAAAATTACACAATGTTTTCTCTAGTAAAATCTTATTCACTAACAAATTATTAAATTTGTTATTTTGCTTCTTCGTAATCGATCTCATTCTCATGCGAATTATGTGCTTCACTAGCATTTTTTGAATCGGCATGAAAAACTCTAATGCTTCCGCGCCAAAAATTCTGAATTTTCGACAACCAGATTTCCAAACACTATGAATCCGAGTCATTATAAAAAATTTAACTTTATTCCATTTTGGAATATCGATTGCATTTCTTTACCAAACTGTTCATACCTCCAAAGATCCCATATCTTCAATCGGTGAAGGTTTACCAAATGCAGTAGAATAAAGTGACCTTATTGGAATCCACCAAATCACCCAGCCATGGCTTCACACTGTTACAGTATCACTAAAAAATATCACTAAAAACAATTTGAAATCGAGCGATGGATCTAATCGAGCGATGGATCTCTCTAGGAACTGTCAGAGACGGGACGATAGGAATCGTCTTCGTAGTCGCTTCGGAGTAGTTTGAAGAAGATTTAGACTGTCTTTACAATATATTCGTTTAGCCAAATCATATCTTCAGGTTTTTTTTGTATAAAATATAACACAGACTGAAACCTGATGTATTTAATAGTCAAGACGCCCATAAATGATGTAGTTTTAGACGGTTTTCCTTGCAAAATACTCTTTTTTTTCCAACAAAATTAATAAATTAAAAGGCTACTCCTTGACCAGTTATCCAGTCAGGAAGAGCTGAGTTTACAAACGAAAATTCCAAAGAACGTATATGAGAAGAGCGAGCTAAGCAATCCGCTCGGCAATTCGAAGAGCGAGGGAACCAAGAAAGTGAAAAAAAAGAAGAGGATAACCGTTGAGAAGTTCTTCAAACTCGTCTAAAAGATTAGAGAAAGCCGGCCACTCGTTTGGGTTTGCAACGACCAATCAATATAATTCCTTAATTAACATAGTTCCATCACAAATTCATGGTTATTGGTTAATATTGTGATAAAAAAAATTTCATTTACAAATTTTGATAAAGTAATATATTTATTGGTAAGGATTTAAACCTTTTTTGCCCATAAGTGGTAGTGATATAGGGTTTAGAACCGAAAAAAAAAAATTTCCCAGCAATAAAAGTATTTCACTAAAAAAATATATATTAATTCTTATCAAATTAAATAATAAAAAAAATGAATAGCATTTACAAAAAATGAATAACAAATACAAAAAAAGGGGAAAATGTGTATTATTTTGCAATACATGTACTTTCAAAGATGACAAAACAAAAAAAAGTTGGGCATAAATATATTTGGTGAAGCCATATGAATATATACTATATATATGTATATATATTATGCGTAAACGTATGAAAACATCCTACATGTCGTCCAACATATTTTGGGGGGAAATACTCATTGATGTACTTTCTGTAAAGTCATATCTAATTTCTAATAGTTTAATAATTGATAATAGAAATTAGATATGATTTTACAAAAGGTACACTAACGTCGTTGAGCATTATAAACTCCAAATATAATCACATTCTCCATGATTCCACATCCTATAACTCATTATCACCATCTTTATTTATTTTGTTTGAGCTTGAATTTCATTCACGAAATTAATTGACCATTGTAGACGAAAAAAAAGAATCAGATGTACTAATGATTTTAAAGAGAAAATCAATGACCCAAAAGGCAAGTTGAGATACCTCGTCTTAATCTTAAACTATTTGATCCAAGGTATGTACTAGGTTATTAGAAAAAAAGGTAACATTTCTGAGTTGTGGAGAAAGAAAAATAAACCGATTCGTCAATTTTTCATCGGTTCAATGCTGAAAAATCTTGAAATATTTTTTACCGTTTTGTTATCTTACGTAACGGTTTGTACGGAGTCAAAAAAGCAACCGAGTTTGTTTCGACGAAACCCGGAGGTAGAAGTCCTTGTTCAACGTCACGGTGTATGGTGACTATTCTCAAATTTTCCGGTTTTACTGTGAAATATCCATCGACGCAATTGAACCTTGTCTCAATTCTACTATCATCTTATCTATATATGCTTTAATTTCCCTTGTTATATATCAAGTTTTACCACTATATCCAAAGAGAATGGCTAATTCCCTCTGTGTGTATCGTGAATTTAAGTTAATGAAATCTAAAGGTTGAAAAGAAAAAGCGATTCGTCAACAACTCGCACACATATTATCAAATTATTAATCAAATGACTTTAATATTTTTTTTAAATTATTAATCAAATGATTGGCAATATCGGTTTATGAAAATGATTGGTTATGGACAACAACATAGGGGCACTTTCCGGTCATCACAATGGCCATCTAGGAATCCTCTCTCGATGCAATTGTCGTGACAGTCCTTTTGCGATTTACATGGTTCAAAGCATATTGTTATATCTTCGTCATCATCTTTTATTGTCGGCAATGCTGTTACTTTCTCTACATTTCAATCAAAACCAAAAAGAAAAAAAAAAGGAAATTTCAAATCACAATATTAATATTTCTCGTAATTTGCTATTAAAATAGGTAAAAAGAGATGTGGAACTCATAGACAGCCTAACCTTGAACCAAGAGAAAGGGAATGATTATTGAAGTAATCACTAAGAAGCTCATGAATCCAATCTTGTAATTCATTTTTCTGTTCTCTTGTCAATATATCAATATTTGTGTCTAGAAATCTAATTTATAGTTGTTTCTAAAGGTGTTGTTGCGAGCTCTTTTTTGAGATGGTAAAATTTTTATTTGTATTAATTTTCGTTGACTGGTGCATTTCAAACAAAATTTGTTGCCAATCTAGGGATTGTTTTTTTATATATAGATAAATATTTTCAGAATGTGATTGGTATTAATTTTCATTGACTGAGTGATACATTTCAATTATTTTTATTGCCAATCTAAAGAGATTTTGATTAAATGCAATGTCTCTTTATTAATGCATTAGATTTTAGAAACTTTATTTTATTATAATATTTACTTTAAACATTAATTATATTAGATTTATCTATGGAAGCTTTGACAAATGCATTAGATTTTAGAAACTTTATTTTTTATTATAATATTTACTTTAAAATTTTGATTATGTTATTAATATTTTTAAAAGATATTTCTACATCTAGAAATAATGAATTTTTACTTTATTTTACTATCCGGATCCGGCCTCTCTTGATATCCGGATTTTTGGATCGGATCTCAGATCCCGGATAAGAATTCCATCCATAAACCGATTCTGATTGTATGCCATAGGTGCTTTTGCACCGGGTCCAGGGGCCCAAATTTAAAAAATTTACACTGAATCGAGGATCCAAAACTAATATTAAAAAATTTACACTGAGTCGAGGGTCTAAAAATTTATAATATTGCACCGGATCTTTCCAACAATTGAACCGGGCCATATATAGCCACTGTCTTGAGGATAACTTCTTCCCCAACGTGAGATAAGGAGCATGCAAACCATTGAGGCAAACGACATTTCATCTCATCTTGAATAATAGCTTAGCATTTCTCTTTTTGATCCACTAAAGCATTCTAGGAGGTCCAAATATGTTCTAGCCCCGCCTTTATTAAAGATTCCAAGCTTCTTTTTAGCCTTAACTTTCATCTCCCTTCCACATGCGTTCCTAATTAAGGTAATAGATGACTTGTTCATGTTAATAATTTGACCATATGCTTCACCATAAAACGTTGAAAACATGGTGGACAGCCAAGCCAATCTTTATCAGCCCTGTAAATAAACAAACTGTCATATGCAAATAAAAGATGATGGATCACAAAACCTCAAGGAGAAGAATGAACTCCATTTGATCAATCATGATTGCTTAACACGGTTAAGCAAGTGAGTCAACCCTCTGTCTTGAAAAAGGAGACAAACCTTACTTTAATCTTCAGATTCGTAAAAAAAAAGAATAATAACGAGTGGGCGCAATAGTAAAATTGTAAAATTAAGAATCCGTAGGCGTAATATCTATTAGATACGAAGGGCTGAATTGCAATTTCTCGAAACCTTGCAAAAATTCAACCAAAGCGACTTTTCTGTTTTTGTTGGATCCATATTGTTTGCTACTTTGATCGAGCACGGAAGAGAATCTCCGGCGCCGGAACAAGACGACGGTGACCATGCCGAAGCTCATACTTCTCCTCTTACTTTCCTCTTTATTTCTCTCCTTCTCCTTCGCTTTTCAATCAGACGAGCTCCTCCTCGACGACGAAGAGTTTGGTCTCGAAGGAGCCAATCCTCGCTCGCCGGAACCCGTTTTCACCGATTCACCGGCGTCATTTTCACCGCCGAAGCAGGCTCCGACTATCCGTAAACGGTACTCGGATCCCGATTTGGATTCCAAGATCCAATTCACCCTCGAGCATGCTTTCGGAGACTCTGATTTCTCCTCCGCTGGTACTTTCTCCGCTCGCCTCAAAACTTGGAGCCATGGTGGTCAGGTCTGCTCTCTTTTGCGATCTTGTTCTCCTGAGAATTTTCTGCTTTTGCATTTCATCGATCGAAAATACTGTTATTGACTTTTCAATGCGTTTGAAAAAGAGGGAAATATCAATACATGTTTATGCTCTTTAGTGTGAAATTGAAAAGAACTAGGTGTTACTGCTTAATCTTCTCTTTCACCAAAGGTTTAATCCAATGTGATGTGTATTTGCACAGCTTAATTCACTATGAACTCTTGTTGGATGCAGACATTGACGAAACTACGGTTCTTGAGGAATGAGTTTTCTGATGAAGAGAAAGATGCCTTTAAAGTAAGTAATCTCCTAATGTGTTTTATGAACTCTGAAAAAACTGAAGTGTAATGCCTTTATTGTAAAACCCATTTGTAGAATCTGCTGAAAGGAGATAACTTTTACAGAATAAGACTTCCATCTAATGTAGTCAATCCACCCGGTAGAGAGTATGTGATTGCATCAGTGAGAGCGGTAAGTTTCACGATTCTTCTTATATTGTTCGCAATTGCTTTCTCAAGTTTGCAGTTGATAGCATCAGTTCCCTGCGAAAGAGCTTTGAGAGAACTCTTTCTTCTAATAAACATTCACTAGGAAGATGTTTAAATATTGAGTGTTTTAGTATCAAATTTTACGCTTTACTAAAAGACATTTACTTTGTGTCATTGGTGCCTGCTTGTATGTATATTAGTAGTTTTGTTCAATTGAGTTCAGCTTTTGAACTCCTAGTAGGTTAGTCTTGTTGCAGATTTTTAGATATTTTATCCATTACATTTACCTTCTACTTCTTCGAGATAAGAAAACGTTTCCACTGCTATTATGTAATTGCTTGCTTTTCGCAATCTTTTGTTGTTTTCTTTTCTCACTTTCCCCTTGCTCAATGTAACTTGTTTTAACACAATATATGTTTGATTACAGAGATGTCTTCCACGGGATGGTTTGGATGAGCATATCGTTATACACATGGTAAAATATTAATTTTGTATCAGTTTCTCAGTTTTCTGAGATCAAAATTTTGGTTCCAGTTTAGCGTGTCAAGCTGTGTTAATTCCTTGCTGTTTACTTGTTACACTGTTTTATTCAACTGCAGGATGGTGCCAACATTTTGGCAGTCAGTTATGGCTCTCCTGGAGCATGCCCGTATCCTCGACAGTTGAATCTTGTTAGTGAATCCTACTATCCAATCGTTATTTTCGTTTCAGAAAGCTGACCGAATTTATTAGATTTTGAGTTATCTTCGTTTCTGATGTAGATTCTGTGATGGAGTCATACCATTGTCTTTTTTCGTCTATAGTTTTGGGAAATTTTGGCATGCTTGAATGGTATTCTAAGAACTGTATTGAAACTATTTTCTTTGTGCAAAAAAGCGTCCTATCTGCAATTGTTTCATCATATGCCTCACTTATGTTCTGTTACATGTATTAGCGCAATCTGATGAAAGCTTTGCGTTTAAATGTAGCCAGGAAAATGGTCATTCAACTCCCACACTATCTTGAAGAGTAGTGAGCAAGCACCAAGGTAGAAACAATGATTGTGCTTTTTATTGCATCTAATGTGTTTTTAACTTTTTTTATATACATCCGTTTGTATAGTTTACAATTCATCAAGTGATATTAACATACATAAGCCTAAGTGTAAGTGGTAATTTGTCTTAATGCTACCCTCGCTGTTGCGCAGAACTCCAATATTCACGGAGGAGATTATTGGCGGTGAGAATGTGGAGGGTGAAGTAGAAGCTCCAATAGAGAGATCACTTTGGGCAAAATATGTGAGTATTATAGAGTAAAAACACCATTAGGATTTAGTTTTGGTTTATAATAAAGTTATAAAACAGTGGATGTGACTGACTTGGAATGAAACTTTGGTATGACCAGTGGATGTATTTGATACCACTTGGACTCATAGTGATGAATGCTGTGACACAAGCTACGAACATGGCGGACGAACAGCCCGCAGGGTCTCAAGGGCAAGCACCATCAGCGATTCAGCGTGGTTCAGGTTCAGCCGCACCCAGGAGAAGATGATTCTTTTTCTCTATTCTTCTTTTCATTATTAGTTTTGATTATTATTACTATTATTGGTGTCTAAGTGAAGCTATGGCACTGGAACATTGCATTCATATACTAGTTAAGTTAGTCTAACGATCAGATTATCCGGCTGGGGTTATTGACTGGCTTAACATTTTATCATTTGATTTTACATTTTTAACGGCAGATAAATTTCTCCTTCATTGTTTGAATGGTAAAACGATTTCACAGTGATATGATTCATCCATTATTTGGCTTAGTTTTTATTTTTATTTTATTTTTTAATTATATCTTTGTGAAACTGCATTTTGAAACCATGCATAAGGTTGTTTTTCCAGTAATATTGCAACATTTTTTAATAAAAATTTAGAAGTTTTTCCTAATGAACGAAAAAAACCTTCCTGAATATGTTTGTGGTATTTTGAGAAAAAAAGGTTGAAAAAAATGTGGTTAGTATCGGAATACCTCTTAGTTTTAGTATACCTTTTATTTGACCAAAACCATTATGGGTTTGATCAAACTTAGCCACATCTCTCGTTCGTTCAATCACTGAAAAAAATCAAGATCATGGATTAAAATTCTGATACGAAACCTTTTCTTCACTGAAAATCTTGATTCTACGTTTTACTTTGTGATCACACTTGAGGCGAGAAAGAGAAAGTATTCAAGAAAGCGGTTTGATATATTCTAGTGCTTAAACATGATGCTTGATGATAAAGAGTTTGTGATTCCTGCGATGGAGAATCTTCTCACACAAGGCTAAAACACCCAAAGAGAGTTACTCACTTGATAGAGAACTCAAATGTGAAGAGAATCAAATGAATTGGATCTTGCACTTGGATGAAACTGTGGGTACGAGGTTCATTAGTTCATTGATGGCTGGCAAGTTCTTGTCTTGCTGATCAAGTACTTGAACCTTAACTATGACCACTTCAAGTCTCCTCAACTTCTGCAAGAAATGTTTCATCTGTTTCAATTCTTTGCAACTTCCTCCATACTCATATACCTTTAGCACTTTTACCCGACACGACAATAAATTGCAGCTCTTCTTCCTCTTCTTCGTCTCACGTTCACAAACGCATACATCCCCACATCCTTTTGTAATCTTGTGCTCAAGGCCCTGAAAAGGATAACAAAACGGAATGTATATAGTGGAAACGATAATAAATCTACTTAAGTTTGTTTGTTTTCATATATAGTATACCTTGATAGTTAGTGTTTCTAGCTTTGGAGAATTATTTAGCAGATATGGAACAATTTGCCAAGTCCGTTCTTTGTGGCCCTCAATAGATAAGGTAAGGAGGTTGTTGAAACGCGGCAGAGATCTACAGCGGAAATGAAGCACCTGATTGATCAAACAAACAGATTATCAAAAACCAATTCATGACTATAACATTTCAATATATCAATGAGTACTCTATAAACTCATGACCTCTAGACAATCAGCAGACAAGTGAAGGGTCACAACGTTTCATATCGCCCACATGAGTTGGGACACATCACCCCAATCCTCTTTAAGATAATCATACCTTAAATGCATCATTGGGTGATACTTCCATAATCGAAGATCAAGACTAGCTTCGACAAGGGAATCTAGTTTAAGATAATAACTTCGTGTGACATAGTTAGAGTAGTCCAAGTATACAAGATTGGGTGTTCGAATGGCAACCATTGAGTGTTGTTCTCTCGTATAATCACAGTGAAGAATGGTTATTCTCTTGATGGAAGAGCCCCAAACCCATCCTTCCCAACCCGATCTAAAAGGATCTTCATCACATACATTATATTCCTCAAGCACAGGGCTACTTAGGATCCATACATACATGTGATAATATTCAAACCGCGCAGAAATGAGAGAGAGTGTTTTGAGCGCAGGGAAACACACACCCCCCGGTGGACTAATCTTCTCTTGGGGATAACATCCAAGATTGGATAGAGTGAGCTTAACTAGTGTCTTGCTCAAGAACAACTTAGTATCTATACATTGTCTGATTGATGATGTCAAGTGTAGCTCCAAAACTCCACGTTGTAGCGCATTGTAAATCAGATGGTTGACACGAGACTTAGAGATTTCAGATTCCCATTTCAAAGAGAATTTCTTGATGGGAGAATCACCTAGCAATACAAGAGTTTTCTCCACGAAATCAACGAAACGATGACCACTTGTTTCTGGTTTCTTGTTGGGACAAAAGACCATGGACTCATCGAAATCAAGGTTGTGAACCAGAGGCAACAGATTCCTCCACTGCTTCGAGAGAAGTGATGTAGAAGCAACAGTTTTATTAGGGAGCAAAGACAGGATCTGACCCAAGACCTCATCTGGTAGGCTACTGACTGAATCTATACAACAAGTTTCCACTTTTTTGGCAGCCATCGTAAACCTTCGTTCTTGTATCTGCAAACCAGAATCAATTAGGGTTTGAAGATATCAACAAATCGAAAAAAAAACATTGGATGATGTGCATTGTTATATACATGTATCAATTAGGGTTTAAAGAACGATCATAAACGGTTTCATGATACGTTACAAAGCATGAGGATCAAACAGAGACAAAAACATGAAGATAGATCGATGTGCTCAAACAGAGGCAAAACAGAGTAGAGAGAAAATCTGAACTGACCTAGCTAACGTGTCTCCGATTACGGCTTGAACTTGTTGAATTGAACTGTGAGCGAATCTGGTTAGTTAATAAAAGGGAACAAGCAATCTGGGTTCGAACCGGGTTAGTTAATAGGTTAGAACCGATTCATTAAAAAAT
>OVAY01002997.1:188-12985 GCA_900406395.1 Kernera saxatilis | reverse complement strand
GAGAGAGAGAGAGAGAGAGAGAGAGAGAGAGAGAGAGAGGCGCGAGACAGAGAGAGAGAGAGAGAGAGAGCGAGCTGCGAGAGAGATCTGCGAGAGAGAAGCCGCGAGAGAGAGCTGCTTGAGAGAGCCACGAGAGAGAGAACAAGTAATTTTGATTTTGTAAACGGTAAGCGCAAACGATTGCATTTTATAAAAAACAAAAACGTAAACTATTTTCTTTTGACAATATTGATTTTCTTTTGACAATATTGATTTTCTTTTGAAAATATTGATTTTCTTTTGAAAATATTGATCTTCTTTTTACGGTTAACTAGGTGAATATACATAAATGATGAAAAAATAAAGAAACTAATATCATTGACCATAAAATTAGTTCTTTCTCAGCGTTAATGATAAAATTGTCCATACCTTTTGTTACATGAATCTAAACGCCGTTAGTTTGAGGCATTTAATGCTTAATATTTTTTGGAAAAATTAGAAATAAAGGATACTTTTTCTATATTCTTGTCCATCTACACTTTTTTAAATTACTTTCGGTGGATTATGATTTATATTAGTAAAACCCCAATTATATTCCAATCCCTTAAATAAAACACTTAATTCTAAAATAAATAATGAAACTCGTCAAACTTGTAAAATCTAAAATAAACAATAAAACTCGTCCAATTTGAAGAAACACTAAAAAAAATCAAACTTGAGTTTTACAAGTCTTATTGAAATTCTATAGTCTTCGCATTGGATTCTTACAGTAAATAAACCTTCACTATATTGACATATTACGTGTCGTTTTGTTATATCATCTATTACCACAACGACTGCATTTGATCACTAATAAATCTTCACTCGTTGTTACCAATAGATCTCGCACAGATCAATTTATGGCACTACAACAACAGATTCAAAAAACTCACCACAATTTTTTAGTTTTGACGATTGATTTTCGCTAAAATATAAAAATAGGAGAAACAGAGAGAAGTGAAGAAGACGAACGGCGTGAGAAAAAGAAGATCGAGATTTTTTTTGTTCCAAAAACGCAGAATACATGTTCTAAAAACCGCAGAACATATAGATTAGACAGAATATGTATTCTACGCTGCCGTAGAACAAAGAGAAATCGCATAAGACATTTTCTAAAACTCGCAGAACATATAGATTAAGCAGAATATGTATTCTACGCTGCCGTAGAACAAAGAGAAATCGCAGAATATATGTTCTAAAACTCGTAGAACATGTAGATTAGGCAGAATATGTATTCTACATTTCCGTAGAACAAAGAGAAATCGCAGAAGACACATTCTACAACCCGCAGAAAGTAGAATACATATTCTACCGTTCGTAGAACATATCAAAAAGATTTTTTAAATATTTTTTGTTACGTTTTTGGAATAATAAAAAAATTCTATTTCCTTAAATATATATGTTTTCCTTTTTAATATTTAAATTCGAATTTAAAATATATTTTTTAATAAATTAGATAAGAATATTTATGATTTTGGGGGTAATTTAGGCACAATTGTACCTCCAAAAATAAAGGTGTAGATGGACAAGAGTATAGACAAAATATCCTTTATTTCTAATTTTCCCGGGGGTTAACGTAATTTAGCATGTTCGTTACTTTCATTATAACACAAAATTTACTATAGTATTTCATTTAAATATTTTTCAGTTACAATGTATGTTATTGTTACCATACTACAATACAGTTATCAATATACATAAATTGTTACCGGGTTATCTGCTTTAACATTTCAATTTAAGCATTATCATATAAGAAACTAGAAAATGATCCGCGCGTTGCACGGATTTAATACTATTTCGTTTTCGTTTATATATTGCATGATTTAATTTTCTAATGCATTTGAGTTAGTTATTTAAACAAAAATATTAGAACACTAAAAGATATCGTTATTTCAATCTTCTCCTCGACGGCTAATGTTACTTCGTTCTTTTGATATGTCAATTTTACATTGCAATAATATTAAAAAAAAAACCTAGTATTTCTCTTTTCTATAATTTTAGTATCTTTTAAGTTTGTCATTTTTTCGGATATGCTATAATGATTACTTATCACTTTTTACATGTAATTACATGTATGTTGTTGTAAAATTCATAAATCATGTAATTATTGATTATTTACTTAGTATTTTAGTCTAGGAATATGATATTTGCTTATATTAAAACTTTAGCGTTTTCATATTTTCAAAATATTTCTTATAGGATTTCAAAGGAACTCTAATTGACATTTAGTCTGTTGATATTTTTCTAAGTTTTTTTTTTATTAACTTTCTTGTTAAAGCTAAGCTTCCATGTATTATATCCATAAACAAATCATATATAAAATCTCACACATATTTTGTTTTTTTTTGGGAATGAGTTCTATTCTAAAAACTTTGTATAGAGATTGCTCATATCCTTCAATAAAATTTATATATCCTTGCTTCCCTTTTGAGATTTTTGGCCTGTTACATATATTTTTTTTCTTAGTTCCGAAACTTTGATAATTTACTATTATTTGGTTTTTAAGATTCTCTATTATACTGTACACTATATAGTTTTTACACTATGGTGTTGTGCGTTAAGATGATATTGTATTTATATGGATGGTGTCAGTTATTTTGGATTTTTTCTGACGGATTTCTAACGGATTTGTTTTAACGGATTTTCAAACGTATTGTTCCGACGAATTTCCGACGGACTGTTTTTCGACGGATTTCTGACGAATGTTTTTCAACGGATTTCCAACGTATTTTGTTCGACGAATTTCCGACGGAATTTTTCCGACGGATTTTAGACGGATTTTTAAAAAATTTTAAAAAAAAATAATTTATATTAAATATAAATTAGATATATTTAATAAAAATATTAAATATCAAACATAACAACAAATTATGCTTAACAATAAATTTTGTATTTCTTCTACCTTATGAACATTTTGTATTTTTTCCACCTTTTGAATATTTTCCAATTCATATATTATTAATATCACTAACAAAATCTAACTAAACCATCTAAATATAAATTACAAAACCTAACTAACCACCTAAATATAATTTAATTACAATCCTAAATCTAATAAACTAATTCTAAACATTTAAAACTAAAAAGTTTGAAAAACTAAAAAAAAAATAGAGTTAAAGAGATGAAGTGGTCGATTTTAGAGAGAAATAATGAAATTAGAGTTGTGAGAAAATGAGAGGAGAAGGTCTTATTTATAAAAAAAATTGTGACGGAATGTTCCGTCGTAAATCCGTCGGAACCACTATTTTAGCGGGAGTTTAAATTTTTATTTTTCAGTTTTTGGCGGTCAAATTTTGGTGTTTTGGCGCTAAAAATTTTGAAACCATCGAAAATCCGTCGGAATTTTCTGACGGAATTCTGACAGACTATTAAAAAATTATATTAAAAATTTACATCTGAAATCCTTAAAAAAATTGTCGGAAATTTCTAATAGATTTTAAAATTTTTTTTGTTTCCGTTAGAAATCCGTCGAAAATTTTCGACGGAATTGTGAGGGATTTAAAAATTATAAGTTTTCGTTAAAAATCCGTCGGAAATATGCGACGGAATTGTGAGGGATTTAAAAATTATAAGTTTCCGTTAGTATTCCGTCGGAAATTTCTGACGGTTTCTTGACGGACTTGAGATGATTTAGGGTATTATGACATATTTTTCAACGAAATTGATGTTTGGGTTATAAAATAACATTGATACACTATAATAACAACAATTAAGTTTACCAAAACAATCTAAAATTAATTTTCATTTTAATCCTAATCATCTCCATTATTTATGCTATATAAGTGAATACACTAATACTATAAATATTTAACATCTAGAATTTTTTTTTTTCAATTTCTATATTGCATTGATAATTTATTTTTAAATGTTTTTGTACTTAAAATACATTAGGTACTCCATTTGTGATCAAATGGAATATTGATTTAGGGGATTATAACCTATTCCGTTAGAATTCCGTCAGAAATTTTCGACGGAATTGTGAGGGATTTAAAATTTTTATGTTTTCGTTAGTAATCCGTCGGAAATTTCCGACGGAATTATGAGGGATTTAAAAATTATAAGTTTCCGTTAGTATTCCGTCGTAAATTTCTGACTGTTTCTTGAAGGACTTGAGATGATTTAGGGTATTATGACATATTTTTCAACGAAATTGATGTTTGGGTTATAAAATAACATTGGTACACTATAATAACAACACCAATTAAGTTTACCAAAACATTCTAAAATTAATTTTCATTTTAATCCTAATCATCTCCATTATTTATGATATATAAGTGAATACACTAATACTATAAGTATTTAACATCTAGATTTTATTTTTTTTCAATTTCTATATTGCATTGATAGTTTATTTTTAAATGTTTTTGTACTTAAAATACATTAGGTACTCCATTTGTGATCAAATGGAATATTGATTTAGGGGATTATACCCAATTCCGTTAGGATTCCGTCAGAAATTTTCGACGGAATTATGAGGGATTTTAAAATTTATTGTTTCCGTTAGAAATCCGTCGACAATTTTCGACGGAATTGTGAAGGATTCCTTGTTGTCTATAATCGGTCGCGAATCCGTCACTAATTTCCGACGGGGTTCGGACGGAATTTTTTGGTGTGTAATCCGTCGTTTTTCCCTCGGAAATTTCCGACGGCTACTATTCCGTCGTAAATTCCGTCGAAAAACTGCATGTTTTCTTGTAGTGAGTACATTAACATTTTTGATAATTTTATTTGTAGTAATCTTACTAATTAACTTTTCTATTTGTAGTAAGTACACATGTGGAATTTGAAAAGCCATGACATTAATTTTACATCAAATTTATTAATATTTTTGTGTTTAAGTGTGGAGCATGAACATTATTATTAAGGGAGGTGAAAAATCAAATTGTTTAATATGCAATGAAAAATTCAATAAACATGGAACCCACAATTAACACAAAAATTGGCTGATGTGGACATTATAAGAGGAGAGAAAACTCTCCTATTATATATATGATTGTTGTTCGTCCGATATTTATTGGAAAATTAAACATTTTATTTTATATATGTAAAGATAAAGTTTTATTAGCATATTTTGATAAATAACGTATTATAAGATAATAAGAAAAATATATAATTTTATTAAATCGTCAAATCTGAGATACGATCTCGGCTACTCTGGCACCAAGAGGGTTCCCTTTTGCGACTCCCTCTTCTCGGCGGCTCGGTGCTTCCTCTTTGTCCGGTTGGAGGTTAAGGCTCATTTTTGGTAGGTGTAAGTCGGCGGTGGTTATGCGTTGATGTTTCAGTGCTTGGCGTAGGTTTGGTTTGGGAAATTTCTTTGTTCGAATTTTGGGCTTCTCTGATAGCGGGTTGTGCGGTCAGAGACGATGCTGGGAAAGAACGGGGGCTTGGATCAGTACCTCTAGGCTCTCCGTCTCCATCCTCACCGTTGCTCTTCTCTGCTATCTTCTTTCGTTCAACGAAAGTCATAAACGATACCTTTAGACCATTTATCAAAAACAAAAATCTGAGGTTAATATTAAAAGTTTCTCTTCCCACCCTGATTCCGCTAGGCATGCTGGTCTGTCCACTCCTCTCTTTTGTTTTGTCTCTGCCGGCTTTCGTTTTCATGTTCTGATTTCTTATATGTCTGTTTTTTTGCTGTAAGTGATCGATCCAACCTTTTTCTTCTATTATAATAAAGATGATAAAAAGCTTTTAATCTTACGAAATCAAAATTCATTTAAAAGACAACAAAATTGATCGCATATCAAAACTATTAGATTATTGCTAATTATTTTTAAAACCATTAGATTGTTGCTAATTTTTCTAAGCAATTAGAGAAATTTTTTTTATTTACTACCAAAAAAG
This sequence comes from Kernera saxatilis, assembly GCA_900406395.1. Classification (NCBI taxonomy): domain Eukaryota; kingdom Viridiplantae; phylum Streptophyta; class Magnoliopsida; order Brassicales; family Brassicaceae; genus Kernera; species Kernera saxatilis. The sequence goes on along the minus strand of OVAY01002997.1, from coordinate 7,117 downwards.
GATCGCATATCAAAACCATTAGATTATTGCTATTTGTTTTTGAAACCATTATATTGTTGCTAATTTTCCTAAAGGTTGTTCAATTAAAAGAAAAATCTGTGTCGAACTCCATAGTATAGTTTTAAGTCTTGAAAATAACTAAAGAAAAAATAATTTTTTAACCTTTCTTAAGAAACCCACATTTTAATAAAATAATTAAATTGAGAGAGGATAATCGAAGATTTTATTTATAATTTATAATTATTTTGATTTAGTATTTTGTGTTGAAACCTGGTCAAATAATTGAATACATATTAATATGACTAAATGAAAACGTAAATTCCAAGGGTCACATGGAAAGATAAAATTAAAAAAAAAAATTATTTAACTGAAAATGTAATTGAAGGATTAAATACAAATTTTGGTGAAATAAATGATACATGACAGTGTTTCAGAAATTGTATCGAGTAGAAACTTTAAAATATTGAAGGACTAAATAAAAATTTTTAATGAAATAAAAGACACGTGACAGCCTCTCAAAGATTGTGTTTAGTGGAACCTTAAAATATTATAATAGATAGATAGATACCCAGATATTCATTTGGTTCAATATATTGTTAACACACTAGTTATGTTATCGTCACCATACAACAACACATTTATCGACTACATCAATTGTAACCGGATTATATGGTTTAGCATTTCAATTTAATTATTGAACGATTAAAAAACTATCCATAAGATTCATTGTTATTATTATCGGGTTATCCAAATTGTTAGGGAGTTGCCTAATTTAACATGTTTGTTGCTATTATTATAACACAAGTATTTTTAAATTACTATGTATATTATTGTTACCATACTACAACACAATTATCGGTCAGCATCAAGTGTTACCGGGTTATCTGCTTTAGCGTTTCAATCAAATCATTATCATATAAGAAGTACACAAATATTCATTTGGTTCGATATATTGTTAACACGGTAGTTATGTTATCGTCACCATACAATAACATGGTTATCGGTCTACATCAACTGTTACCGGATTATCTGTAATAGCGTTTCCATTTAATCATTATCATATAATAAGTATCCAAATATTCATTTAGTTCGATATATTGTTAACACACTAGTTAGTTTATCATCCTCTTACTATTAACGGAGTTATCAGAGTGTTCAACGTCTTTGAATTACGTCCAGGTTGCTTTTCTTCATGTTAGATAGTTGGTATCATCCCTCTTTATCACTTGCCCGTTGGTGGAGATAAAAGACTCTTGTAAAAGAATCTAAGTTCTAGATTACATGCATTTCAAGCAAAAGCTGATCAAGAGAATATTAGCAGAGGGAGTTTGGTCTTGGAATTGTGGTACTAGGTGGAACTCCACCTTTTCTTATGTTGAGTTTAGCACTGAAATTTAAAGTTGTATTTGATCGAATGGCAGGAAGACAAGCTCTGTGATGCTTACTTTCTTGAAGATGATCCTTCTACTAAAAAATAAGAGATGGTTGGACCGGCATCAATCAAGCAAGGATAGGGATGATCGATGCTCGTGTGATGGTAGAATTCTTAAATTTATTTTATGAATCTACTCTAGCATTTTAAGACTTCAACAAAGGTGACTTCTAATATGTGTCATAATGAAATTTGCAAGATTGATGGAGTCTTGAGAACATTTGCTGAAGGTCTTGATTTTGGATCTTGATTTGAAAAACACTGCATATACTATGAAGTATGAGAAACTAGATAAGTATTAATGGGAATGTTTTGAGAAGATTAACAAGCTTTATATTGTTGTTGTTGATCTTGATCCACGTGGTAAAATGGGGTTTGTGATGCATTGTTTTTAGAAGATATATAGGCAAAGATCGGAAGGTAACAAAAAATATGCAGAGGTGAAAAAAATGATGCATAGCTTGTTACAAAAGCTTTATAATGTCTATAATGCATCTTGCAAAAACTCAAATGATATGGCCAATGATATCGGTAAGCAGATGGTAGCATAACAGTTATTGATGCAAGTTCCGAGGGATGAATTTGAACCATCTTGTTATAAAAAACTGACCGCGTTTAAACGTGAGCGTAACACGTATACAAAAAATTAATTCACCAGATCGATTGCGACACACGTTTAATGTTAATCAGATTATGACACGTGTTAAATTATAATTAAAATAAATTATAAATTTGGAAATAAAAATTATTGTATGTAAGTTATGCAATAGAAGAAAAAAATAAAGAAAATACCGAAAAAGTTGACAAAAAAGGAATGAATATACTAAAATGGAAACTGCAATAAAAAAAACTATAAATTTAGAAATAAAAATTATATTATGTAAGTTATGCAATAAAAAAATTAAAAAAAAAAAAAAACGGAAAGAGTTAACAGAAAATGAAAGGAAAGTAAGAAAGAGTTGACAAAAAAATAAAAGAAAGAAAAAAACTAAAATGGAAATTGCAATCTGAATATCAAATTATAATTAAGAAAATCATAAAACATAAGATTACAACAATTTTTTTTTAACTAAAATGTTAATTACAGTTTGAGTGTCAAATTATAATTAAAAAAATAGAAAATTACAATATGAGTGTCAAATTATAATTAAAACAATCATAAAATATAAAATTACAAAAAAATTTGAGTGGACAACGAGTTTCTTTTACTAAAAAGTATGTTGAGTGGACAACGAGTTTATTTCACTACAAACATATGGAAAGCCATTATATACTACTGTTAGTTACATGGTAATAACACCTCACTTCATAGAAGAGAATTGGAAGTTGCATAGAAAAATCATCAGCTTCAGTTATCTTCGTATTTTTTCTCAGATAGACAACAAAATATTTTTAATGAGGATATTTGTATATCTAATTCTACATATTTATACTTTTCCAAATATTCCTAACAAAGCCATATCGATGTTAGTCAAAGATACCACTAATCTCATCTTCAAAATTCTTTGATGAAAGAGGTGTGGAAATAGGAGAAAGGAAACCTCTTTTCATAAACACACGCAAAGAGAGCACATAAACTATGGTAAGCCTCTTTTCATCTGCTTTCAAGCTCTTAATCTTTGCGAAAACATGGTATCAATTAGTTTTCTTGTTTTTCACATGCAAAGAGAGCGATTGCATCATGCATAATACTCCTTCCTTTTCAAGTTAATTAGCTATGATAAAGAGAGTTTCTAAAGAAAGAAAAAGAAGTCCAAGAAGCATTTGAATGTTTCAAATAAATATTTGGAAGAGCCAACAAGAGATCACATACAATTCTTTCATTCGCTATCCATTGGAGATGTAAGGATAAACAAAGTGAAGAAAGCCGAGATGTTGATGAGAAACCAGTTAACTGATAATAATAACAATAATAATAATAGTCGACATTAATTTAAATGGTCGAAGATGACATAAATAAAAATAAATAAATCCTTTATCCAAAAAAAATAAACATTAAACATATAGATTAGGCTTTATCAATATGGTTGCCTCGTGGTGCAGCCTTCTTGATTTGCTTTGAGCTTGGAAAATAAGAGCACACAAGTGAGCAACGTCCATGTTTGTATGTATATTCTCCGAGATCCACTCTTTTGAAGTATCCATCATTTCCAATGATGTAAGCTACGTTGCGAAACTGGTCGAACTCATCTTTGGCTTCACCAAAAACCACGGCGGCTTTCTTCTCCTCGTCAACAAAAAAACTCCCATCTCTAAATGGGAATTGACAATCAGTAAGTTGTTTTATATCCACCGCTAAGAACATGCTCCATGAAATCGCTTCGGGCTCAATCTTAGTCGTAATCCATATCTCCATCTGTAATGTATCAGGTCGCTGATGTAACACCGCAAGTTGCTTATCTCTAACGCTAGATAGAGTCACAGTACCTAAACTAGACGGTTGAAAAGGCAGTGGCAGACGCGGTCCAAATCTCTCCGTTGTAAAGTCAAAACATAGTAAGCAGAAATCAGGGATCTCTCTTACTCCTGCTCGTTCTCCGCATGGACAGCCTCGTGGCCTCCCATTAAACCTGTCATTATCGCCCTTTCGAGCAAACCAGTAAGTATTTCCCTTGAGAGACACGCCACTGTTATAATCAACTATATCCCAGCCTGGACCAAGACCAGTAACATTCTTCCATGAATCAGAGTTAAAACTGTAGATTTTAAAGAAGTTACGAATTTGTTTCTTCCGTGAAACTGATCTCAAGATAAATTCCGTACGTTTCAAGATTTTGTGGCTACGATGCGAGTTCTTCGTTTTCTTCTCGTATCCCAGAGAGTACATGTCCCTGGATCCTTGACCATCAGTTGGTTTGATCCACCTTGTTTGCCCGCGATAAGGGTTCAAAACCACAAGCCTCGACTTCTCTTCTTCGGTGGTGCATAACAACAAACCGCTACAGTGGAAGACGCTTGATATATCAACTTGATCTGCATCGTTTATTACACTAATCAGTTTACCTTTTTGATTTATAGATAACTCAACGTTTTCGTCGTCATCGTCGTCCTTGTGGAGATTAACACTCATTAGATAAACCCTAAAATCCATTATCTTGATCGCCAGTAACTCTCTCTTGTTCTTCGTCGATGCTCTTGATTTACGAATATGCTTCTTTGTAAAGCTCCGTTGTCTGGTTAAAGCGTTCCAGTTTCTGCAAGTAGTTCGCACTGCTCTAAGAGATGTCAATGGAACCCTAGAGAGCACTTCCTCTACCAGATCAAGTGAAAAATCAGGCATAGCCATTGTTGAATCTTTCATCTCCAAGTTAGGTCAAAAGTAGGGCTCTGATTTCTTCCGGCTATAAATACTGAATACGTCTGACTTGCAGTTTAAGGACATAGAAACCCACTGGGCCAGTCGTGGGCTTCAGAATCTAGTGGGCTTCTTAATGTGCATGGGACCAAAACATTTCAGTGTTAAAAGATGTATGTATTAATCGAATGTTGGGGCTAACTAAACTTCATCAACATCAAAGACATTGATACCATTGCGGGTCAGAGAGTTTTGTTTAATTTTGAGTAATTTAAAGAGTTTATAAATAATTTTTCGAGTGTACAACGAGTTTCTTTCACTACATACATATGGACAGCCATAATGATGTCGAATTTGAACTAGTAATCCACAAGTACAGAAATTATAAAACCTGTAAGATCAACTAATAGATTGCAAATTAAATATCATTATGTGTTTTTTAAACCTTCGAGTTTAAAAAACAGCTAAATATCTGATAAAACCTTAAGAAACAGCATAATAGATAGTTTTATAGATTTAAGATTCTTCATTCCCATGTAGCAAAGATAAGGGAATCGGCAGCACCAGATTGCTCCAAGGTTAAGTTAGATTCATACTCCAATGTGGTCGTCTTCAATTCATCTAGAATCGATAGTTTTAGCTTCTTCCTCTCTGATTCCTCAAGATGAGAATAGCAGAAAGACCAGAGAAGCTACAATGGAGACAGCAACAAGATCTCAGACAAAAACAAAAACAAAAGAATCAAAATGTTGTTTCTTAGGATTTGCAGACCTGAACTGTGTCGGTTTTGAGGAAAAACCTCTGGATTCTTTGTCCGTTGGGTAAATAGATCCCAACTCTGCATCGAACGCTGTTGCCTCTCTCTGGTTCTTCCGGCAGAGGTGGGAATGTTGGCGTCAGGACCACAGTTGTAACTGCTTCAACCGCAACTTCTTCAGTCGTTATCGTCGATTTTTCATCACCTGAAGACTCTTTCATGTTGTTATCTTTTAAGGAAGCAGCTAATGGTCGTTGCAGTTCTTCTACAGGAATAAGTCGGATTAAAAGATCGATCAATCTTTCTTTTTTTTCCCCAACGAGGACGCTTCTTTAGTGCCGTCTCCCATCTCGGGGGACGGTACAGTTTGGGATGGCTCATCAAAACGTTTCGAGCAGGACCATAAGAGTTAATGGTACGGCACTGTTAGTAAATGGGGACGATTCTAAAATGTTTTAATTGTAAAATAAGCTTCATATATAGAAAATATTATCTAATTTATTTATTTTCTAAAAAAACTAATAAGAAAAACTCGTTTAAACTGTTATATATTGGGATTTTAAGATTTTAATTCCAATCTCTTTTTTTCATTTCTCGTAACGACGACATTTTAGATATGTCGTTTAATGTTGAACTGTCTACGTTGAATTATATATGTGATTTTCTTTACAAGTTATCGTATTTTTTTGATATTTTTATTAATGTACCTATGCGGTTCCCGAATCTAAATTTTTTGAATTTGCCATTTTCTGTCCAACATATACTAGACATTGAATGTTGCAGAAAAGTTTAAAACGTTAACTAACCTTTGGGTTTGGAATGAGGAATCAATGAGAAGCTGCGTTCTGTCTGTTTCTTTGAGAGAGAAGCAAAGTGTTCACAAGGACCCCAAGGACCAGAGTCCATGAACGGCACTAAATCCACTATCAAAGTCTCGGGTCTGACCATTCCGCACCACATTTTCATCTTTTCACCAGTGGTTGGATTGATAACAAGCACCACGGGAATGGATTCGGGCTTGTAGTATGTGCAAACCCTTCTTCCTTCTGTTGTATCATCATAGACCTAATAATACCAGAAAAGGCGAGATTCTAAACCAATTCTGTAAAGAGAGTTTCAGTTTAAGCAAACGAAAGTTTTAAAGGGAAAGCTCTATATTAAACCTGCCATAAGATGAAGTTGGCTTTGATAGTCTCAGAAACAATCTCATTCCCCCAAGTATCTCGACACTACAAGAAATAAGCCGAATTTCGACGAGCAAATCCGTTGGTAACCCGTCGGAAACAGCCCTTTCCGACAGTTTTCTGACGGATTTTCATCCGTCGGAACCGTTGCGTCGGAAACAGGCATTCGTCGGAAATCCGTCGGAAATTTCGGACGGTTAATATTTAGTCGGAAATTGGTCGGAATTTTCCGACGGATTTTCCGACCACTTTCCGATGAAT
>OVAY01002996.1:0-13791 GCA_900406395.1 Kernera saxatilis | reverse complement strand
AAGCAATATTAATTTATTATCAAAGACAAAAAAGGATTAACATTATTTAAAGGTTTAGTTTCACGAAGATGAGTTCTAAAGGTTTAGTTTTCCGAACATCTAGTCAATATGTCCCTTTTTTCCAATTTTCCCAAGAATAATTAAGTTTCAGGAGGGCTTAAACATGGACTTTGCCAGCTTTGAGCTATGTTTAGGTTTGGTCATAGTTATGTCGTAAGCATAATTGACTAGGTAATAAGGGTCGAATGAAAGAGAGACTTGATCAGTAAGGGTTAGTCCAGATTCTGCGAGTAAAACATTTTTCAATCTTTTTTTTTTGATAAAGTAACATTTTTCAATCTTGAGCACGAACTCAATTACTTTTCCTTTTGTTTGACCATCAATCTTCATTCATCGGATTGAGGGCAACCTTTCATTCCTTATTTCCTTCTTACTTTTGTTTCTCATAAGCAAAAATCAAAAACAAAAATTAGAACAACTTTCTTAGCATAAATTGAGAATATTTTGTTGTCCACTCGCATATACCCAAAGATAGAATTTATCCTTTTACAATGTAACTGAGCCGTCATTCGTATGCGATCACATTAGAGTGACAAGTAAATCACCGAGTGAATCTTAGGTTAGCAGCGAGTTTTCAGATTCTCCATATGTTATTAATCTTTGAACCCTTTAATTCGATTCACGCTTGGGAGTGTTGGGAGAGAGAGAGAGACAAATGTCGTATTAAGTTTCGGCTCAAAACTTCTCGATTAACTTTGAACAAAGAAAAATAATAAGAAAACTGCATAATTTTTCCTAGACATAAAATAAAAACAATGTATAAATAAAGAAAAAAACCAAATGCAAAAATACTCTATCAACATGGGATCAGAAAGACAAGAGAGCATAAAGTTAATTTAGATAGAAAGAGAGAAGACCTAGCCCCCCATATTGGCATTAGATATTCTAAAGACAAATAAATCTTAATATTTTGATTGAATATGGCAGATCCGCTCTTTGTCTTGTGTTGTTGGGAAATGTCGCTTCCAATCTCCTTCCTAGCGTGATATTAATGCCGATTTAGCCCAAATCGTTGTTAAAAACAAAGGAAGGGTAGTATCATCTCTCCGAAAATGTCGTCCTCAAACTTTACAGTGGAATCGTGTAAAGTTGATTCCGAGGAAGGGGTGAAGCTTCACACGAGAATCTTCAAACCCGGAAACGAAGACGCTAGCCACGATGGAAATCTGGTAATAGTCTTGGTCCACCCGTTCTCGCTCTTGGGTGGTTGTCAGGCTCTGCTCAAAGGCATAGCTTCTGAGTTGGCCTGTAAGGGTTACAAGGCCGTCACTTTCGATACAAGAGGTGCCGGAAAATCCACGGGAAGAGCTACTCTTACGGGCTTTGCTGAGGTCAAGGATGTGATCGCTGTTTGTCGGTGGCTTTCCCAGAATCTCGGTGCTGATAGGATCTTGCTCGTGGGTTCTTCTGCCGGTAAGGTTTTATGCATTCAATTTCTTAAAGTTTCTCCCTTTCCTTTTTGTTGATCTGGTTTTGTTCGACTTTGATTTGTCTTTCTACTGTAATTTTAAGTTGAATCTGATGCTCTGATTCGTGTTCTATGCTGATTCGATCTGGTAATGCTTCTTATAAGTTATCTGTAACAATTTAATTCGAACTTTCAATGTTTGGATTCTTCTGATTAGTATTCACATTTAGGCCATCGCTTTCTGTTGAAATGAATACTCGAGCTGTATTTGGTCTGTTGGGATTTGTGAAAAAACTGAACTCAGTGTGTTCCTTTTTGACCCTTTTACTCCCTATTCAGTTCTCATTAGTCATTATTACCACGGATTGATGCGAGAATTATTGGTTCTAGGTTATGATTTTATTCTTTTGTTTGAAGTTTTACATCGAAGATGCCAACTCGACTGTGGCAGGTGATGAACAGTTTGCTCATTCACTTGATTTGTATCAGCTGAGATAACTTTGTTCCGGTTTGGTGTTGGTCTCTAAGTGGTTTAGTTGATTTAATTGATGTAATTCTTGTTGTAGATGAAGTATCTTTCTTGTTCCTATTTGGTGGATTTTGACATTTAGATGGATTTCGTCTTGGGTTTGAGTCTTAGATGATAAACTTTAGGGAGTATTCACGAGAATGGAAAAGGAAAGTTTCAATCGACTGTGGAAAGAAGAGGAGTGGACGTTCAATGTAGAATGTCTGGGTTATTTTGGGGTAGAGTAGGAGGCTTTATCAGATGTTACAATCTCTCTCTCTCCCGTGTAATAAAGGAAACTCTCGTTTGTTCTTCTTAACTACCGGTTACCAAGAGTTTAAACATCTCCTACCCATAGTGATTAACTAACTTCCTGATGGAGGTGTGTAATTTGATGAACTGTCTTTTTCTTTTACATACCAAATTTGATATTCCATGCCAACTTCTTTATATTGTAAACGGCAAAAAAATTGAAGTTAAGAGTCTATGGCAGGTGCACCAATCGCAGGATCAGCGGTGGAGCAAGTAGAGCAAGTGGTGGGATATGTGAGTTTGGGATACCCGTTTGGCCTAATGGCCTCGGTTCTGTTTGGGCGACACCACAAGACCATTCTCTCCTCCCCTAAACCCAAACTGTTCGTTATGGGAACACAAGACGGCTTCACTAGCGTTAGCCAGCTCAAGAAGAAGCTGAAATCTGCAGCGGGACGCACTGAAACACACCTCATTGAAGGTGTTAGCCATTTCCAGATGGAAGGACCTGAATATGATTCTCAGGTGGCCGATATCATATGCAACTTTATTTCATCCATGTAAGATATCACATGCAATTTCATACTATCCAGTATCCATGTAAGAATTAGACTTAATTTGTACCACATCATACACAAACGAGGATTACAATCTTTGCATATATTCATATAATGCCTGATGGCAAACAACAGATGATCAATCATAAAAAATGACAATGGTATGATCCTGGTTGGTTAATCTTCCTACACTTGATATCCTCACCTTCAAGGCCTTTAGCGATTGTATCGTTGTGTCGAGTCTTCAAGTGGTAGCCCATGCGAGGATGCACGGTCTCTGTCATCCGAGTTTAAGCGTAAAACAGAGTGACGGATGCATCAAAACTTCACAGTAAGCTGAAGAAATGGACCCCAGGGGATTATTGCATCCTCTTCAAACTACCTTGGTGTATGTTATTATAGCTGGTTTCTGACAGACCTCTCTGGGCATTCTCCATCAGATATTTCTCCAACATGATCCAAGGTAACAAATTCAATCGCCTCTTGAATCTTGAAGACCCTCTTCAACATTGGAGCAATTTAATCGTTTGTGCCGAATGTAAAAGATTGATGGCGTTTCTGAAGATGCCTTCAAGTTTCAACTCTTCCCTTTGTCATTAAGAGCTTGAGAGCTCTCGATTCCTCAGGGTACCCATAACAATATGGAACGCTTGCAAGGAGGTTTTTTTAGCCAAACATATCATTTACATTATAACAGAATTTTTTTCCATAAAAAATATTTTAGTTTTCTCAATGAATCTGAGAGTTTGGTAAAATGAATAACATCTACCAAAAAAAAAAGCATACAATACGCGAGATTTAGATGCACCAATCACTCTCAAAACAGTGAGTTAACTAAGGAGATGATATAAATAAACAAACATCATAGAGATGAATGGACGACAAAGGCCGAGAGAAGATTTCTAGAATCAAGGTCAACAAAATTAAAAAGAAAAAGCAGCCTGAAACTGGGAAGTTTAATTCCGGTGGCCAACCCCAAAGTGAAACCTTCCGGTGTGTTTATCGTTGAAGGCATATTCGAGGCGTAGCGGCCCCAATGGAGAATCAACACGCACACCAAAACCATACCCGTAACCACTTCCGGGCTTCAGCCTAGCCCCCGCAGGATCACCTAAAGGGCAGACAATAACAAAGATGAAAGTCACTTATGAGAGATTCCAAAGCTTTTACAGGCATATGGAAAGACTCAGAAGGAAAAGAAAACGAAATCTGTACCTGGGACAGTGGATCCTGATCCCAGATCAGTACCATAATCCGTAAAAAGGACGCCCTCGACGGGTCCTCTCTGCACAAAAGAGCAAGAATGAGTGTTATAATATTCACACCATTGGGAAATGAGATCTTGGGAATGTCAGAGAAAAATCCCACCATTGGGAAAGAGACCTCCCCCGAACCAACTACATATGATCGACCTGATCCTACAGCGCCCTCTTCGTAACCTCTTACGCTGTTTGTTCCACCGATGGCAAATGCTTCATGAGGTGAAAAGTTCCCCACCACATGTCCACCAGACAGACTGTAAACATGAACAAGGTAAGATAAGCTATATACATACAACTTGGGAATTGATGATTAGAATCACAAAAGGCGAACAGAACTCAAGGAAATTATATGCTGCAAAGGAGGTTAGCATACCTAAAAAGAAAACGAGCTGGTCCAATGTGTATGCCTTTCCTGGTACGAGCATTCACTCGATTGAAAAATAACCATTCGGGCAAAACAGGAAGCCCTTGTTCCATGTTAAACGCAAACTGGTATAGAAATACAGATAGAGTAAGGCATAGAGAAAATTGGGAGAAGTTGTAGTTACCAACAATAGAGGATTGAGACTGACCATCGTTGATCCATGGTCACCTGAGCCAGTATAAATGCTTTCGAATTTAGCTAGCAAGGTATCATCATGTGTCTTACCACTACATGAGCAAACATAAAAATAGCATGTATAAATTCAACTGGCCAAATACAGCATTAGTGAAAATAGTGAGCAAAAGCAAAGACATTTCATTCTTTGGAACATATATACGGTACCTTGCAGTTAGAGGGCTACTGTAGAAGTCCTTAATGATCGGGTTTCCTTGTTCATCACGAGCACCAGCATGCTGGTAATTAAAATTAAAACGAAAAATGAGAGTAAGGTAGACGTAGACATGTGTGCAAGATCCAGTGCAGGCAGATCTTATGGCGGTGCATGTTAGATGAGAGCTAACAGGTTAAAATGAGGTTCAGCAGAATGAGTTGGGACATTCTGGATTTGTTTACAGTTTTGGCTGGGCGTGGATGGAGAGTCGAGGATTCTCTGGCTAATCATAAGGTTAAAAGGACTTTACCAGTTTAAATCTTATCAGAGACAAGAACATATATACTTTAATCGCTTTAGCACCAATATTTCTCTGGATTGGTACAGAAGCTTGAAAATATTGGGGAACAGTAGATACCTGAAATATAAGTCCAGCAGTACCACTCCACTTTGGCCTGAATGGCCGACTGTATTCAATACCTGCTGTAACCCGGCCAATTGTGAGACTGCCATTGTCTGATTGATTGCCGTGAACAAGATTCCCCGGTGTTCTTGAATTCTAAAAAAATATGAATCGTCTATTAGTCAACTTAGCATTCTCATTGAGATATATAAACAAAAGAGCCAGAACAGTAAAGGTTTAAACCTGAACCATAATAGATCTGGAAGTCCTCTTGTCGTCTCCTTCAATCCATGGATCAGTGTAGTTTATACGAAATATAGAGTCAATTTGACCCCTCTCTAGGGAAACGTTAAGCTTCTGGTTTCTTCCAAATATATTGCGGTGGGAATAAGCGAAGCTGCATGAAATAATTACACCAGTAATGACTTTACTAAATAAACACAGATGGGGCCAGAATTAAAAATATTCATAATTTCATGCTACAAAAAAACAGCAATGTCACATGATTATACCTTCCAATTAGTCCTGATAGGGGGCCACTCGTGATCCTACAATATGAAATGGACAAACTTTGTCGTCAAGCTACCAAAGAAAAAAGTGAAACATTATAAGTAGAACACAAACTAAAACTTACCCACTAGATATCCCACCACCAGCAGAGAAGCCTCCACTGGGACGCTCGACACAGTTCATGATCAAATCAACCTTCCCACTATCTAACATTCCCAGGAAAAAAAAGGACAAGGGAAAGAAGAAAGTTTCAGAATCATACACTCTCAAAACCTATTGTTATTGTGCCTGATGGATAAGCATTTATTTTCTCCACTCATGCTACTGCCCCTTAAGCACAAAGTGAAAATAAAAGCATTAGCTGAAAATCGAGGAATATGTTCACTCACCTCCTGCAGGTTGAGGAATAATACTAACATCTTCCATGATTCCCATGGCTAGCACAGTGTCTACATCCCTCTTCCCTTGAAGCATGCTGTAGACCTACAATAATAAAAAGCCACATTAGGCAAGATCTATATGAAGAGAGCCAAAGCATCTTAGAGGCTCATGCATCAAAACAATCTTTTTAGGCCAAAATTTGCAAAGAAACTTTAAGTTTTAGCCAACCAAAGAATGCAAATTACAATACCATAGAGAGTGATCAAACTAAATAGAAAAAAGATTTCCAAAGGATTTCATAAATAGTTGATGCCATCAGAAGTGGTTTCTAACATAATAATACAGCCAAGGTGAACTATGATGTTTTAGTTAGCGACTTATCTTTACATCTAAGCTGAGAGAATCCAAAAAATACCTGACCCTTCTTTGTTGTAAGCTGCCGTAGTATTGTCTCAACCCTTGTCTTCCCTTTAGTTGGTTCGCCACTAAATATACAAGACACCGTTATCAACTGGAAATCCTAATGTAACAGTGAAATAAAAACCAACAATAATTACATTCAAAAGGGAGGGATTGGCACCAGCTTACGTCTTACGATCAAGGAATCGGATTGATATGTTGTTAACCTCTGCTTCAGCAACTTGAAGCCTTACTATACCTCCAGAAAGCGTATCAATATCTGAAACCTGCAATGGCAGAATACAGAATGACGATTTTAACCACAAAGTAAAAGATTGAACCCAGGATGTAGAAGATTGTTTTTTGGAAAAATAATTATGGTGTAAAAGGAGCGCTTACAATTCCGAAAAGACCACGCTCCATGTACCAGCCATTGATGGATGTAATAGCTTCCTCCAGTCTCTTAATATTAATCACTTTCCCTACACAACTTCACACCAACATTTACTAACAGTTACCCAATCCAATTTAATATACACCAAACACTGAGGAACCCAACTAACTAGTCTCACTACATTTACTTGTAAACTAAGAGCAACTTCAAATGATCATATGTTCAGGTTCATAGCAGTAACATGTCTGAGAACAGCTTGGCATCATGCATTGCGAAGCATGAAAACATTTTGGTCATACTACATTACTACCTACCCGTAATCTATCTTCTTCATTCAATGCTAAAAAACACATTTTACACCATGCGCTAGAAAAGTTTTGGCTTCATCAGCACTTGAAATTTTGTCAGGTTCCAGTATCATGAATCCATTTTACTCTCAAAGAGATAGATGAATTGACCGATAAGTACATTACAGAAGAAAAACAACAAGCCTAATTAGAGGATGCGTACCAAATCCATCTCGGAAAGCTTCCTGTATGAATTTCGAAGGAAGAACATTTGCGTTTTCACAGACTAACCCATGAAATTCTTGGTTTGGTTCTACCTTGTGGCAAGAAAATGAGAATTATTTGTAGCCCGAAAGATTAAAGAGACCTTTTTTCTCCGAAAAATATTTTTAAAAAGAGTACTCAGAATATACCTGAAACATCAGTCGGATCCCGTCGCGTGTGTCAACAGCAACAGGCGTACAAGAGCAGAAGTAGCCACTTTCTATAATCCTATGTACATCCTCTTGTACCTCGCGAATAGTCAATGCTGAATTGGCTCGACAAGCCTTCAACGCGGCCAATGCCTCCATTTCCAAGTCCTTCCTCTCGAGTTCCTCCCCATCCTTCGTTCTTACTAACACCTCGCTAATCAGAACTCGCTCCTCCGCGTTCCGACTCACCGAGTGACCCTTCTGGAGCTGCTGCTGTATAATATCCTTACCTTCCACCGACTGAGTCGACTCGCTAGGCCTAGTTAGAGACAAAGAGGCACAGCAAAGCAGAGGCGAGTTTAGTACATGGGTTATCCCATTATCTTCAACTCCCGAGTCGGACCCATTCCATTGGGTAGATTGGATAAGCGACAGTGAAAGTGAGGGTGCTAGCGAAGACTTCCCAATCAGAAGCTGGGTAACTGAATTGAGCATCTGAGTCTGTGAGTTGGGACGACGAACCGATCGATTTTGGCTAAAACGTGGAGAACTGTTGCGATTCTTGAGTGATTCAAGCAGTCGACCCAGCGAGAGCCGAGTAGTTGAGAGCTGAGAGACTAAGGTTTTAGAGCAGGATTGGAGATTGGCAAGGAAAGACTGCTCGTGAAGAGACGAATGGATTCTGATTGAAGATGAAGAGAAGTGAGCATCATCGTGGCCATGCATTGTAATCGTACTCGGCGCGAAATTGAGGAAAATGTCAGAAAAACGAGAACAGCTAGGGTTTTTGATTCGGAGTAGAAGATGATGATGGGTGAAAAACACGCGAGATTTTACAGCTTTTTTTTTTTTTCTCCCTATGATGTTTTGATTTTTGTCTTTTTTTTTAATATCCCATTTTTAAAAATAAAGTGATAATTTTGATTTTTTCCAAAAACTAATATGTAGGAATACGTTTGTATTTATTAAATTATGAATTTACTGAACTTAGAAAACAAAAAAAAATTGCATCTAAATAAAGAGAAGAGACACTAAAGAGAATAACTTTGGTTTTTTGTTTCGGTGTCATGACTCATGAGGCAACAATTGACGACCGATGAGCGGGCGGCAAGCAAATTATGTGTTGCTAAACTACAAGTTAATATTTATCATAATATATAAATATAATTATATGTATTAAATTTGCCACATCTAAAATGCATTGGACACTGATGGGGTGGGAACAATACAATTATATGAATACTCTTTTGTAGGTAGTTCGTTGATTCTTCAGAATAGTTAACAACAAAATTTTGTTTTGTTCATTCACACTTGAATACCAAGACAAAAATCTAAGAATACTCTTCTCTTACAAAAAAAACTTACTAATCAAAACCAATAAATAAAACTGATAAAACCATAAACACGAAGACTATTTATATAAGCTAAACGCCCAAAAAAGATTAAAATTTGTCCTCTTAACCGTGAACCATTGTTCCCAAACTTTAAATTTCCGCGAGAAGCATTACGTATTTTTATCGGATCCTTCCAGAGATATTCGTCATCATAGAGTAAGAAGACCTAATAAATAATTGTTAAGTGTTCAGGAAGAGGAATAGAACAATTATCCATTCTTTGATAATGTATTTCTAATTTGATAATGCATTTCTTACATTAGTTTCTAGCAACGCTATCTTAAGCCATAGAGAGATTGACGGTGGATGATGATGGAATTTTCCTAGATATGTGAAAGACAAATGGTTGAAATTCACCCATCACTCTGTCTCAGCCACTAAAACTTATATACCAAATATAGTTTTGGGTTTGCACTAACCAAGGCAAGACCGTACATAGACAATAATATAACGAAGAACAAAAACAAGCAGTTTGCTAAATGATCTTCTTTTTTATCGGTAAGAAGAGTGTGTTAAGGTGAGATATGGAGAGAGTCGTGGTGAAAGCAAAGCGGAAAGAGCTAGGGATATCATGCATGCTTAACACGGAGGTTGGTGCAGTCCTTGCCGTCATCCGTCGACCCTTGTCGGAAAGTTACCTTTCTCCACAAGAAACAGACCACTGTGATTCATCAGTCCAACAATCTCTGAAATCTCTCAGAGCCCTTATCTTCAATCCTCAGCAGGATTGGCGCACCATCGATCCTTCCGTTTACCTCTCTCCTTTCCTTGAGGTTATTCAAAGCGATGAGATCCCGGCTAGCGCCACAGCTGTCGCCCTCTCCTCCATCTTGAAGATCCTTAAAATCGAGATTTTCGATGAGAAAACTCCTGGTGCTAAAGATGGTATGAATTCCATCGTTTCGGGGATCACTAGTTGTCGCTTGGAGAAAACAGATTCGGTGTCCGAAGACGCGGTGATGATGAGGATTCTTCAAGTTTTAATTGGAATCATGAAACATCCAGCCTCGGTTCGTTCAAACATCAATCGTTTGTTTGTTTTACGCCCGTTTGTCTATATTTCACTCTGAAAATGTATTTTCTCAATCAGAATGGTTTAATAAGATGTGAATTAAACAGGAATTATTAGAAGATCAAGCGGTTTGCACAATCGTCAATACATGTTTCCAAGTGGTACAACAATCATCTGGTAGAGGAGATTTGCTGCAACGAAATGGAAGATACACAATGCACGAGCTGATTCAGATCATCTTCTCCAGATTACCCGATTTTGAAGTCAGAGGAGACGAAGGTGGCGAGGATTCAGAATCTGACACCGACGAAATCGACATGAGCGGCGGATATGGGATCCGATGTTGCATCGACATTTTTCATTTCTTATGCTCGTTGCTCAATGTTGTTGAGGTTGTCGAGAACTCGGAAGGGACAAGCGTTCACACCGCGGACGAAGATGTCCAGATTTTCGCTTTGGTTTTAATCAATAGCGCCATTGAGTTAAGCGGTGATGCGATCGGGCAACATCCCAAGCTTCTTCGGATGGTTCAAGATGATCTCTTTCACCATTTGATCCATTACGGAGCTTCTTCAAGCCCTCTTGTCCTCTCCATGATCTCTAGTTGTATACTCAATATTTATCACTTCCTCCGCAAGTAAGTCCTCTGCTTTTTTCTCTGTTTTTTTTTTTGACATTTAAACTTAAATGCTAAAACTGGTGTCTATCACAATCGAGTCTAAATCTCATTTTCTTCTCAACTTAGTTTGACAATGTGTTGTATTTTTAGGTTTGTGAGGCTACAGCTTGAAGCTTTCTTCTCCTTCGTGTTGTTGAAAGTTACAGCTTTCACAGGCTTCCTTCAGCTACAAGAAGTTGCTCTTGAAGGGCTAATCAATTTTTGTCGACAACCCGCGTTCATAGTTGAAGCCTATGTTAACTACGACTGTGATCCGATGTGTAGAAGTGTTTTCGAAGAGACCGGGAAAGTTCTGTGCAGGCACACCTTCCCTACCTCTGGTCCTTTAACCTCTCTGCAAATCCAAGCTTTTGAAGGTCTCGTGATCTTGATTCACAACATTGCGGACAATATGGATAGAGAGGAAGATGAGGGTGATGAAGAAGACTATAATGCTATTAAGCCAAGCCCCGTTGAGATTCACGAGTACATACCCTTTTGGGTAGAGAAGCCAAAAGATGATTTTGAGACGTGGGTGGATCATATAAGACTGAGGAAAGCGCAGAAGAGGAAGCTAGCAATCGCTGCGAATCATTTCAACAGAGATGAGAAAAAGGGTTTGGAGTATTTGAAGTATAACCACTTAGTCTCAGATCCTCCTGATCCAATGGCACTAGCTTCATTTTTCAGATTTACATCGGGTTTGGATAAGACAATGATCGGAGATTACCTTGGAGATCCCGATGAGTTACATCTCAGTGTCCTTAAAAGCTTTACATATACATTTGAGTTCACGGGTATGAATCTTGATACCGCACTGAGGACATTCCTCGAGTCATTTCGGTTACCAGGAGAGTCTCAAAAGATTGAGCGTATGATTGAAGCTTTCTCTGAGCGATTCTATGAGCAACAGTCATCTGAGATCTTCGCAAGCAAAGACACTGTTCACATTTTGTGCTACTCGCTTATAATGCTCAACACGGATCAACATAATCCTCAGGTGAAGAAGAAAATGACAGAAGATGAGTTTATCCGCAACAACCGAGCAATTAACGCAGGGAAAGATCTTCCAAGAGAATACCTCTCAGAGCTTTTCCAATCCATTTCAACAAATGCATTCGCTCTATCGACACATTCAGGTTCAGTTGAAATGAATCCAAACAGATGGATTGAGCTGATGAACAGAACAAAGACGACACAACCCTTCAGTCTCTGCCAGTTCGACCGGCGAATAGGAAGGGATATGTTTGCGACCATTGCAGGTCCATCGATAGCAGCTGTTTCCGCATTCTTTGAGCATTCAGATGATGATGAAGTGCTTCATGAATGTGTTGATGCTTTGATCTCTATAGCCAGAGTTGCACAATATGGCCTCGAAGACATTCTTGATGAGCTCATTGCTTCCTTTTGTAAATTCACAACGCTGTTAAACCCTTACACCACACCCGAAGAGACTCTGTTCGCGTTTAGTCACGATATGAAACCGAGAATGGCTACTCTCGCGGTTTTCACGCTCGCTAACAACTTCGGAGATTCTATCAGAGGAGGGTGGAGGAACATTGTAGACTGTCTCTTGAAACTCAGAAAGCTTCAGCTTCTTCCTCAGTCTGCCATTGAGTTCGAGACAACAGATGAAGAAACCTTAAACAATGGTGGATCAGAACCCGACCTAAACATTGTCCCGAACCAAGACAGGAAATTTAACCGAAGACAAGGTTCTAGTTTGATGGGTAGGTTCTCACACTTCTTGGCATTAGACAGCGTGGAAGAATGTGTGGCTCTCGGAATGAGTGAGTTCGAACAAAATCTTAAAGTCATAAAACAATGCAGGATCGGTCAGATATTCAGGAAGAGTTCGGTGTTGCCAGATGTTGCGGTGTTGAATCTAGGCCGTTCTCTAATCTACGCAGCTGCGGGAAAAGGACAGAAGTTTAGTACGGCGATAGAGGAGGAAGAGACGGTTAAATTCTGCTGGGATTTGATCATAGCCGTTGCCTTATCCAACATCCACCGGTTCAGCATGTTCTGGCCAAGTTACCATGAATATCTACTCAATGTCGTAAACTTCCCGCTCTTTTCTCCCATTCCGTTTGTCGAAAAAGGGATCCCGGGTTTATTCAGGGTCTGTATCAAGATTCTGGCTTCTCAGCTTCAAGACCATCTACCAGAGGAGCTAATTTTCAGGTCCATAACGATTATGTGGAAGATAGATAAAGAAATCATCGAAACGTGTTACGACACAATAACTGAATTTGTCAGCAAGATCATTACAGAGTACTCGGCTAATTTACATACCCAGATTGGGTGGAAAAGCGTTCTGCAGCTACTTTCTGTGTGTGGAAGACATCCAGAAACCAAAGAACAAGCCGTGGACGCTCTCATCGGTCTAATGTCGACCAACGCCTCGCATCTCTCGCAGTCAAGTTACGCCTATTGCATCGATTGTGCCTTCAGTTTTGTTGCCTTAAGAAACAGCTCTGTTGAGAAGAACTTGAGAATATTGGATCTCATGGCAGATTCAGTGACAATGCTGATAAAATGGTACAAAACCGCCTCTACTGAGACCTTAAATAACTACAGCGTGGCGAGCAACACGAGCAGTTCATCATCCGCGGAAGAAAACAGCTTGAGAGGAGTTAACTTTGTTCATCATCTCTTCGTCAAACTCTCTGAGGCTTTTCGAAAAACGACACTAGCACGCCGGGAAGAGATAAGGAACAGAGCAGTGACCTCTTTGGAGAAAAGCTTCATCATGGGCCATGAGGATCTTGGATTCACGCCGTCCGGGTGTATCTACTGCATCGACCACATCGTTTTCCCGACAATCGATGACTTGCACGAGAAGCTTCTAGACTATTCTAGGCGCGAAAACGCGGAAAGAGAGATGAGAAGCATGGAAGGGACATTGAAGATAGCGATGAATATGCTCAAGAACGTCTTCTTGCACTACTTAAAACAGATTGTAGGGAGTGCTGAGTTTAGAACCTTCTGGTTAGGAGTGTTGAGGAGAATGGATACGTGTATGAAGGCGGATTTGGGAGAGTATGGAGATAACAAACTTCAAGAGGTTGTGCCTGAACTTTTGACCACCATGATCGGTACGATGAAGGAGAAAGAGATTTTGGTGCAGAAGGAAGA
>OVAY01002995.1:0-13805 GCA_900406395.1 Kernera saxatilis | reverse complement strand
TAAAAAATAACTAAGATCTTTTTCTAAATTTCTCAGTTGATCATGCTCTAAGGACAACGAGTCTAAGACAGCCTTTGAACCAAAAAGGTCCCACCGGAGCCAAAGAAACCTTGACCCGAGTCGAGAGGGAAACTCAAATCGAGCTAAGCAAACCGCCCAATACCAAAACAAAACCAAAGATCACGGGTGAAAGGGATGACATGGATCCATCCACACCGGGTCTAAACGGGCCAAGCATTAGCTTGCGATATTATTATTGTTATTATTATATATTTAACTCATACATACATTTCCATTCCAAAACCTATAGCAATTTATGTAGGTTTTAGTCCCTCCGTTTGTATCCCCTATTTTTGGGTTGTGTCTCCTTATTCTTGGGGCTTTGGTTTTCTGTCCATGAGGCTTTTGTTTCATGACGATGTTCTATCGGTTCTTATTCAAAATGTATTCCATCCATGTATGCTTTCTTTTGTTTTAATGTAATTCAGATGACAAAAAAAAATACGTTTCCAAAACGGTTCAAATTTCTAAATTTTTCAAAAAATCGTTTCCATGTTTCGATTCCGCGTAATCCCATTTGCAACCTAGTGCAATACAGCTTTTCAAAATATCTCTAAGCATCTAAACTTACATTAATTTGGTATAAAGCCTTCTGGTCCAGGTTATCTCTGAGAATGAAACAAAGACTAAGAACCGGATTAATCAATTTTTTTGAATATATTCATCGTCTCCATGGATTCAAGGCACTAATTTCTCTAATCATCAAACTCAACCATCCTGGAACTCCATAGAGCTCAAGACAAAATCCAAAGAACAAACATGTCAGTTTTTACGATGCAAATAACTGTTCTTTACTTTCAAAGACTCAGTTAATCAGATGTTCAAAATAAATGAGACATCTAGTAGAATGATCATGAAGTAAAACAACAACTAAACAGGGACAATAAAATGAGATAATTGGGTGAAGACAAGCATTGCAAACGAAGACAGAAGTGAAAATGAGAGAAAAGAAAACACCAGCCATGAGGCTTGTCGTTAGCATTTAGCTTGGACAGAAGCGGTCCCTTGTATCTTCATCCTCCCAATCAAGTTTTTCTAGCCAGTCAGGCTTTCACAAGTTTGCAATCCTTTGCGCTCTCAGAATTAAGCGGAAGTTTTTTCAGCCTTGGACATAGTTGTACGAAGAACTTGCTCAAACACTTGAAAGGCAAAGGACTCCAGTAAATGCTTGTCAGACCTTCCAAGTCTTTAAAGACGAGCGATTTCAGATTTTCAAATGGAGTAACGTCTTTTTGCCCTTCCATCACACCTTCAGCTTTCTCTTTGCTCAATATTTCTTCTATATCTTTGGCCCGTTTGACATGTAGACTAACAAGATTTGGAGCAAATAACAGCCAGGTCAAATGCTTTAGACCAATGCAGTCACATAATTTCACTTCGCATAGCTTCTCGAAGATTGCACTAGTTGGTTTCTCCGGATGAGGCAAAAGATTGGCGCCTGTCATGTCGATCTTTATCTCCTTTATGTCAGAGTTCAATATCTCGAGAGTTTGAAGACAACTTGAGGTTTCCGCAAGAGAAATGCCATCGGCATCTGTTGCAAAGTCTTTAATACACAACCCTTGAGTATGACTAGCCAAACCCTGACAACCAAAAAAGCTTTTCAGAACAGCCTCATCTCTGAAAGAGATAGTCAACACACGTATCTCCTCCAAGCGTTTTAACTCTTCTATGAAGTTAAGGTTTGAGAAAAATGTGGAACCGAGTAGTCTCAACACTCTTAATCTCAGTAAAGCCGATATCCCAACGATATTCTTAAGCTTATGAGTATGCTCCAGATTCAGATATATCAGTAGTTTCAGCTCTTTCAGACCAACTGGTAGTAGCTCTATACTTGTACATGATAGATTAAGATACCGCAAGGTGCCCAATCTTGAAATATTGGGTGGAAGATGGGCAAGTCTTTCATTAAGAGATAGATCCAAAACCAGTAGAGACGGCATTTGGAGAAAGAAATCCGTCGAAATATTCTCCACCCTTTGATTCCGGAGGAGTAAAGTTGTAAGATTTGGGCTGAAGGGACTTCCAGATACCACCTTGATTTGATTGTTTATCAATGAAACCCTTTTCAAGACATTCCATTTTAAATCATCAGGAATTTGAACCAATCCTGTATCGGTGTTTACCATGATACTTTCTTCAGCAGCTTCTAATAGTAATGCCGTTTTACGAATCATATCGTGCATCTTCACTTTGCCTTCATTCTCCATCAATAAACATGCACGGACAAGTGTGTCGAAAACACGATGACCCTGGTTACGGGTTACGAAACCTTCAGATTCCCAGTACTCTATTAATTCCTCCTTCCTCATCTCATAACTTTCTGGAAACAGAGCATAGTATCGGAAACAGCTCCTGACCTTATCATCCTCTAAGTTGTTGTAGCTAAACTTCAAAATGGAGAGGATTATATCTTCCTCGCATGAGAACTCAGCTAGAGATGAGCTCGTTTCACTTGATAAATCTGTGATGAGTGAACTCAAGGAGTTGGTAGCATCTCGCCATTCCTCTACATTGTTCTTGTGTGCCATGGTTTGGCCAATGGCGTTGATAACAATTGGCAAGCCACAACATTTTCCACAGATTTTTCTTGCGAGTGCAGTTATGTCTGGATTCGCCCTTAACAAATCTTCTCCCACTTGTTTTTGAAACAAAACCCATGCGGCATCATCATCCAAACGTGTTACCTCCTTACAATCATCAACCCCCATGTACGAGCAAACTTCCCTATGTCGAGTGGTGAACACTATCTTGCTTCTGTTTTTCGAGTCTGGGGTTGGAACTCCAATCTTTATTACGTCCACTTTGATCAACATATCATCCAATAGCAGAGCATATCTCTTTTTCTTCAAGAACCTGTTGATATCAAACGCCTTCTCGTTTTCAGTCTTTTGCATCCACTCCTCATCATCTATATCCAAACGTCTTCCGATCTCTTCTTGAATCCTCGTGATCTTTTGATCCTTAGGCACCACTACCCGAATCACAAGATCGAAGTCATTCTCTTCTGTAAGGAACTCATTGTTGATCTGAGCAAGGAGAGTGGTCTTTCCAACTCCTGGTATCCCAAATAGTCCAAGGCACCCTACTCTGTCTTCCATGAGAATGCTCCACGTACTCTCCACCATCTTCCTCTGGGATATCGTTGGGTCGATAGGTATCCCCTCCACTTTCGTTATGACATAGCTTTCAGCCACTACAGCGAATACCCCTTTCGAGTGTAGGTTTTCAACCTCAATCAACATCGACCAAACCTTAGCACCATAATTATAGCTCGAACAATACCCCGTCGAACAGCATCCGAAAATGCACAGCTTCTGGATTTCAGCCTCTGCGTTTTTAAGCAAGTCTTCGACTTGGGAGACAGTCTTTTGGAAATTTGAAAGCCATAGTCGGACTTCAGCACGCCGTTTCAGGTCTTTCATCTCCTCCCCTCGAACGCGCCTCAACAAAGTTTCATGACGTGCCTTGATTTCTTTTAGAGCTGATTCAAGAGACTTGATATGTTTTTGGAGGCTGAGAAAGAAGTTTTTGTCACCGCATAAACAGCTTGCAATATTACGCACCGGTTCATCACAACCAAATGCTGCTTGTATTACCAGACACCCTCCCATAGTAGGAACTGATTCAGAGATGAGTAGAAGATTCTGCCTCAGTTGTGAACAATTTTTTTCTTTTGGTCTCTCAACATGATTTTTCTTTTTGAAATATTTCCCTGTTTTCTTATTGCTTGTTGTTCTTGGGTCATTTCAAATGACTCTACTCTGATCTGATCCTAATGGGCAAGAAACACCCAATGAACATGATAGTGCTTCTTTTTTTGTTTTTTTTGGTCAACGGATGATAGTGCTTCTTTTCTTATATTTTTGTGCTTTCTTTAATACTTAGTCGTGATTCCTTAGTAGTTAGTAGTGCTAATCTCATCCGATCGATTCAAACAAAACATTAAAATTTCATCCAATCCATGCGACGAAGAACCAATTACCAATCACGTTCCACCTCTTGCTTCTTTTCTTATTCTTGTTTGTGCTTTCTTATTTCTCCTTTTTAATACTTGTTTGTGCTTTCCTAGCCGCTAATCTCAGCTGATTGAGTAAAATAAAACATAAAAATCTCACCCGATCTCTCTAACGAAGAACTAACAAATCACCTTCCCCTCTTGCTTCTGTTCTTATATTTTGTTGTGCTTTCTTTAATACGTCGTGCTTCCTTAGTAGTGCTAATCTCATCCGTTCGATTCAAACAAAACATTAAAATTTCATCCAATCACCAACAAATCACCTTCCCCTCTTGCTTCTTTTCTTATATTTTGTTGTGCTTTCTTACTTATTTTTCGAATACTTCTTTGTGCTTCTTTAGTAGTGAATTAATCTCATCCGATCTTTGTGACGAAGAACCAACCAATAAGGTTCGACCTTAGTGCTTCTTCCTTTTTTGTTTTCTATTGGTATTTGCAAATAGCATCCAAGAACCAACCAATAACGTTCGACCCAACTTTTTTTTCTGCTCTGCAAACAAGAGCAATCCTTAGCGCTTCATTAAAAAAAAAAACAAACAAATTTCGCTGGTTTTTGCTAATCGCGTGCAATACTTGTGTCCAAGAATCAATTATGCTCGACCCTAGTGGTCCTGTGCGCCTGTGAGGCGTCTGTTCTTGACTCAGCTGTTCTTTGATCAAGAAAAGAAGCATCATCGTATCTCTATGGGAATCTGTATCTCCATTTCGATACCGCCGGTGACGGTGGACTGTAATGTATTTAAACATTACATTTATGACCTCGCGAAAAACCTACGCTCTCTGGAAATCGAGGTTGAACAGGTGGCGGCAATGCAAGACGACTTGCTCAGAAGGATCTTGATAGAAGAAGATAGAGGCCACCAGCGACTTCCTACAGTCCATGTGTGGGTTGAAAGTGCAAGAACTGTGACACGGAAAGCCCGTGAATTCTTGTATGATGAGCGAGTTGAAATTAACAAGTTGTGTTTCTATGGATATTGCTCCACGAGTTTCAAGTCGACCTATAAGTATGGTAAGAAAGTCTATTGGCTGTTGAAACGCGTTGAATACATCAGACGCGAAGGAAACTTTGAGATGTTAACGCAGCCAGCTATCTATAGGCCGGCATCGTCACACGTCTTGGAAGATAAAGTTAGTATTTTTAAAATATTGAAGTTTAGCTATGATGCTATCGAGGCCGAAGAAACCAAGTTGTGCTTCCTATTTTGTTGTCTGTTTCCTAACGATCAAGAAATGAGAAAGGAAGAGTTGGTCGAGCTTTGGATAGGCGAACAAATCATAGATGAAGGCAACGATGAAGATAGCAAGCGTTTGGGTTATGAGATTATCAGAATCCTGCTTAATATGCATCTTTTTGTAGAGGCTGGTGAATCCAGAGATAAGGTAAGAATGCATGATCTCGTTCGGGAGATGGCGTTGTATATAGCCTCTAATCCTGAGCTAGAAAGTTATACTCTAGTGGGTCGACTTTCAAATATCAAGAACTGGAGAGATGTGAGGAGGGTGTCACTCGCAGGTGACATCATCAAGACAATATCTGGCCGTTTTGATTGTCCCAAACTCAAAACCCTTTTCCTCCGAGATACCAATTTAGAGACTATCTCACGTGAAGTCTTTCCTCGTCTGCCAGTTCTACTGGTTTTAGATCTGTCGTTGAACCAACATCTCAACATACTGCCAGATACAATTTCGGAGCTTGTTTCGTTGCGGTATCTCGACTTATCGTCTACAGGAATAAAACGGCTTCCGCCTGGTCTGTCAGAGTTACACAACCTGGCCTACTTGAATTTGGAGCATACACATATGCTCAAAGATATCACAGGAATCTCAAATTTAGTACCGAGTATCAAAGTATTGAGATTGTGTGATTCTGGTTTCCGTGCAAGGTGCAGCCTTCTGGAGGAGTTGCAACTATTGAAGCATTTAGAACTCTTAACCATCACTCTTCAAGATGAGGAAGTTGCCGAAAAATTTCTAAGCAGCCCCAAGCTGGTGAGGTGTACTCAAGCTTTCTACCTCAAATATTGTGAAGTATTGTCTTCGGTATCTATCACATCACTCTCCCAAAGTCTCCAATGTCTTGATGTACAAGACTCTTATATACCGGAAATGAAGATAGACCATAGTGCCACTGGAGGTGAGGCGATGATCACTGTGAGTGCTAGTCCAAGTGGTATATTCTTTGGGAACCTCAATGAAGTGAGGTTAGATGGTTGTAATGGCTTAAGAGAATTGACATGGCTATTATTTGCTCCAAGCCTTACTACTCTACGAGTAGTGCAGTCGAGAGATATAGAAGAAATTATAAGCAAAGGGAAAGCTGCTAATCTGAATATTGTTCCTTTTGATAGACTAGAGTTCCTCGCTTTAGAAGGTTTGGATAAGCTGAGAAGCATATATTGGGATCCTTTGCCATTACCTATGTTGAGGGAGATCAGAGTTAGAAGCTGTCCAGGTTTGATAAAACTTCCTGTCAATTCCGAGAGTGCCAAGGGACAGCATCTTGTCGTAAGCGCTGAGAAGGAATTGATGCAAAGAATTGAATGGGAGGACACAGCAACTAAGCAACGGTTATTTCCAAGCTAAGCCTTATGTAATGTCTGTTATCCTTATCTCCTCTTATATACCTGAGTTGTTCGATATTTTAGTTTGAATGATTTTTCTTAACTTGAATGTTTTTATCTGTGTTTGAATAGACTCTTGTATAACTCTTTTCTTTGATTTGGGCTTGTTGGTACTTTAATGTTGGGCGTTTAAAACATATGCATAAGCTTTTTATTTAATATATAAATCTGCTGAGTTCCATTTACTTGCCTTAGATGTTCTCGGTAGAATTAGTCGAGTTTTATCTTCCCTATAAGTTTCTATCGAGGTGTCTAAAAGTCGTTAAGGAAGCTCTGCTTCATGTCCTTTCTCTGGGGCATCCTTGTCAGATTATGAAGCTTAGACTTCTTGAATTGAGAGGTAGTATTGCTTCGCTATAGGAGGTTTCTCTTATCGATGGTTTGTCCGCTCAAGGCCTCATCGTTAAGTCTTGTCATAGGTGATCCTCGGAGTTTGGAAGATGTGTAGGTCTATTGGGTTTGTCCTTTTTCCGGTTGTATTGCCATTTGCCTTGCCTTAGTTTAGTTTATTTTTCTTTGTAATCTTCCTAGCTTCCTTTCTTAAGGTTTAGTCTCCGGTGAACTTGTGTTCAGCCGGTTTTGTTTTGTGTTGCTTGTGGGTGCTTTGTGACTTGATGTTGATAAGAGTTTCTGCATTTGTTGTCTTCCATTTTTGAGGCTTCTAGATTGATAAGGTTCTTGGCTTTTTGGCTCTCTTTTCTTGTTTTGAAGATAATTGTTTTTGGACAGCTTTTAAGATAATTTCTTTAAAAAGGAAAAAATGTATATGTTTTTTTTTTTTACTTTCCAACAAAAGAAACGTATTTCTAACCATCCTTACAATAACATGTATGTGTGTCTATATATAATGTATGTAAATATCTAAATGAAAATAGAAAATGGCGATAATTGGAAAATATTAAAAGTATAATTTCCAAATTCCAACAAATCCCTCAAAAGAAATTAGCATATCAAATCTTTTTCTTTTTGACGTCAGCATATCAAGTCTGGTTAGTTTGTATCAATCAATATGATTTATCCTAAACCATGAAAAGAGAAAATTAATTTATGGAAAATACGAGTATATGGAAAGATGCAATAAAAAAACTTGTTCTCCAAGAAAGAGAGATACGAAACAGAGCTTGCGTTTTTAGTGTTTCCAAAGGGTTTTTAGCGATGTCTCAATTTTCCGGCCGAATCTCAAAACTTTCCACAGTCCAGATTCAGATTCACCTTTTTAGGTGGTCAGATTTCTCAATCTCTAATAATTGGAGGAAGTAAGAGTCGATGAAGATCCCAAACTCCATCCACCGATCTCATAATTAACCCTATCTATCTATTCCGGTGAGTTTCTGAGATCGACAAGATTCTCTCATGTTCCGGCTAGTTCTTCATGGATATTGTTTTATGGTAATTACATGTTCCGTTCTCTCTAGACTCTAGAGTTTAGTCTCTAGCTTTTTTTATGTCTTAATTCACATTGAATAGATACTCTGCATTGCAATTGCATCACTAGTCAGATTTGTGGATCAGATTTGTGGACAGATTTAATACAAAAGGAGAACTTAATTCACATTGATTTCATGGGAGGACAAAAGTTTAATCTCCAATGAAGTTGATGGAAAGACCAACAATATAATGATGTATACCAGAATACATTAAAGATTTATGCGTTTTCCTTGGCCTTTTGGGAGTCAAATTTCCGGCTATTTTGGCGGTCATGCTTCCGGTTTGGAGTCTGCTCAACCATCAAGCCGTATCTTTTGGTTTCATCCAACTACTACTACCAGGTATTGGAGATAATTTATTATCTACCGATCTTACAATTTTCTTATATATGTTTTCAGTATTAGTATGATCTTACATTTTCAGTGATTAGATGTTTGAATCAGTGTTTGCATTATACTTATGTCGTTGATGATTAGGTAGTTGGACTTCCTTGTTTAGAATAGTGTTTGATCACTATTTTAATTTAAAAATTGTAAGTACTAGCTTTTTAAATCTCTTTGAAGAGATATGAGAACCTTACTGAAAAAGTATCAAAGGTTATCAAACTCAGAAAACCAAAGGCTTACCCTTTCTCCTTTCTCCTTCCTCCTTATCCTCTAATCATCTTCAATATATTTCTCTCAAAATGTTCTGTGCCGGTTCGTTTCAGCTAGCATCTTTTTTTATCAAACATATCAGACAAGACGTTTGTTGTCCGATACATATTTGGTATAGAGCCTTCTGGTCCAGGTTATCTCTGAGAATGAAACTAAGACTAAAAAGACCATAGTCCTAGTTTATGTGCCTACGTGACTTAACAACTCTTTTTTTTCTCGAGCCATATGATTNTATGATTTGATGCTTTGCAACCAAATGTCTTCACTACTTGTTTTTTTGTGATGCTTTGCAACCAAATGTCTTCACTACTTGTTTTTTTGTGATGCTTTGCAACCAAATGTCTTCACTACTTGTTTGTTTGTCTATGGCTACCAATAAAGAGTCTTTTGATAATCTGGGATTCCGAGCCAAAGCTCAGACTAAAAGTTGCGAAAAGTGAGGCCAAGGCTTGGAAGGTGGCACAAATAAAAGATCATGTAGTAGACCCTAGTGGTTAGTCTTTGGTGGTTACGCTGTTTTTTAGATGGCCCTTCGAAGGACAATGAGATTTTTTTAGGTCTGGGATGGTATTGTTCTCAAAGAGAGGTAGGTGGAACGCTAATGGGAGCTCAAAATCTTCGCAGAAGTCTCTCACCCATGCATTCCGAATTAGAGGCTCTCATCTGGGTCATGCATTATATGATCGCGCACCAAAAGACAACAGAAGAATTTGCAACAGACTGTTCTGAATTGGTAAAGATAGTGTCTTGAATAGCAGATCCACCAATATTTTTGTGGTGTAGACACCATTTCTACCAACTCGGAATAATATGTGGTAAACTCTACGGATGTCCATATAAGTGTTTCAATCTCTACAACCTAAGGAGAAAGGTAATGACGAACATTACGGGCCCAAGACAAGTCCTTCGACGTTATCTTGAAAGCAAATCCAACATAAACCAGAAGAAAAAAAACGTTTGTCTCCTTGCACGATCAATCTACATAACATCGGTGACCGGAAAAAGGTTGTAAGACCGGAGATGCATCGGGTTCAGAATATTCAATCAGCTCATCTTTTTCATGTGTTGATTCCCAAACTGAAACCTCACTTCATGTAAACATATGTAAGTAAGGCATATGATTGGGTAGAGTGGCCTTTCATAGAGAGTTTACTTTGCAAATTTTCAAAATGGATCACTTGGAAGATGTGGTGTATTAAGTCAGTTAAAAGGCTCTTATCAACCACATGGAAAAATAATCTTCAGAACGTGGGTTCAAGCAAAAAGATTCATTATCCCCATATTTATTTATCCTTTGTACAGAAGCCCTAATAACAAATATTCGAAAAATTGGAAGGGAGAAAGTGTTCACATGACTCAAAATTGCAAGAGCAAACCCCTCCATTTCTCACTTTCTCTTTTGTGGATGACAACTTATATTTATGTAATGCTTGGTTATTTTAGACATTTTAAAAAAAATATGAGAAAACTTCAGAAAAACTGATAAATTATCAATACAGTTTGGACACACGATTATTCAGCGAATTTTACAATTCTGTTTTTAGTTTATTCAATCTACGAGTTTTTTAGTTCTAATGATTCCATTATTTCATAATTCAGCTATTCGCCTATTTTGCTTTTCAGGTGACAGATGTGTCGCTGCATTTTCTGTCGCCCACTTGAAAATGTCAACAAACACATTCGTTTCCAACTAAGATCCAAAGCACATGAACAAATGTGTAAAAAATATATACAACCTACATAACCATGTCTTTCTTGGTCTACCAAAACTCATAGGCATCTCTTCATCGGATTTCACAGTCAGTTTCTTCATCTTACCTGAAAATTTTTAAACAATAGAATTAGAGAAGTGAAAGATATTGACAATCACAATACTCCATAATTCCAGGTTCTATTCATTAGCTCCATTAGTATCAAGACAACTCTAAAGATGTTCATGTAAACACACTAAAACAGGACGATAAAGAGAGATACAACAAACCTACCATTATGAATTCACATTCCAGATGGGCGGTAATCGTCATATTTCCAATATGATTTTGAACCTTCTCCTCCACCATCCGGACTTAACATGTCTTTTAGCCACTCAATTCGAACGATAAGCTCTTCTAAGTCATAAACTGCAGCTTCGATTGAATCTGACTCCATGATGTTTAATCGAAGATCTCCATTGCCTTTCAATTGCTGTGTGGTTTTCTCTGTTTTCTGCTTCTTGCCGCTCTCTGTTTGCTGCTGTGTGGTTCTCTCTGTTTGCTCACTTCCAGAATCAAAAACATCTGCGATTTCTATAACCAAATGTAAACATTGTTAAAACACTTATTCCACAATGTATGTTCAAGAAAACCAAATGAATTATATAACCATTGGAGAATCATCGTTCATATAAATAGAAAATCTAACCTTCATTATTACGTTTCACAAGCTTAGCACATTGCCTTTTTTGCCCATCCTACAATATAAAACATGTGATAAAACAAGATGAGCAACTATGGCAAAAATGAGGATACTAAGTCCAGCTTTTGGAACTATTCATATTCAAGAACCAGAAGTTTCAAGTGTATATCAAAAGAAGAAAAGAGGCACAGCTATAATAAACACAAGCAATAATGTGAAAATATTCTAATCTGAACTTAACCAAAAAGACTACATGAAACATTCCTTGCAAGGTCAAGGACAAATCTAAAATGACAAATACTAATTCACATATAAGAAATACAAACTAACCATTAGAGAAGGTAATTTCCAACCATCGTCGAGTGACCATTCCAACGTTGGACGTAAGTCTTTGGACGAAGCTTCATATTTATCTCCTTCACCAACTGGTGGAGGAAGCAATTCAACCTGAAAAAATAGATGATTGGCAATTTAGTTTACTCACTAAGAAAAACAAAGAAAGAATGTGGAGATGCTCTGTATTGGATTTTCTATATATCATTGACATATAAAGATCCCATCCCTATTTATACATATTCATATTCACAAAATGGAGATCAATTCGGTTTAAGCTTCTCAAATCATATGTAAGTCACTTCACACCCTTTTCAGTATATTTCAGAAAAACTTACACAAAAACTCAAAAGGCTCAAGGGACAAGTAGTAGAGCATAAACTAAATAACAATAACAAACAACTTCACAATATCAACCAGTATTATACCTTAAAAGCTTCATTTTCCTTCAATTCCAAAACCGTTCCACACCAATAACAACCATCTTTCCACCAATCAACTAAATCTCCTACTTTCCAGGAATCATGAACGACTATAAGAGGTTCTAGGTCACCCTCGATTCTATCGAATTCACTTTCACGATAAACTGGTGGATATGGGGGTCGAATCATTAGGATCCTTGTCCTCCCACCTTGAAACCTTTGAAAGACTTGTGTTTTATGTATCTCTGAAGCGTAATAAAATTCCAAAATATAATTCACATATATCCATTACAAAATAATATATCAAGATAAATATGATATTAGATAAAACCAAAATAGATTTACAAAGGAGGACAAAACTCACTTTCATCTGGATAGTCAAGATACTTCAAGTTATAGTACAGTTCCCTCCTATGCGTAAATATCTTTAATATCTAAAAAAAACATTAGAAAACAACGATGTTGATATTTTACATTAGCATCAACAAGCAAACATCAGATTAATTCTTGATACAAATAGTTGTTGAGCAATTTGTAATTTCGACTTAATTCAAACTTATCCTCCTAATCACTAATGAGTTGTATTATTTGTTATGATGCATCGATAGAACCACTAAGATTTTACTTTATCCTATAACCTACATAAACTCGTGAATGTATGTGGTACATGAACGTAAGGCTTTTGACTTCTTGTACTCATCTACTTGATTGATCAATCTAAAATATCCTATAACTTCATAGTTAAGCGTGTTTGAGTTGGAAAACTTTTAAAATCGGTAACTAACTAGGATCTGATGACAAAACACACAAAAATATCCCATGTTAATTTGTAGGAATAGACTCTTTTAAGCTTTTCAGAGTTGCACATCGGCGTCGAACAAGAGTGGTGCCAATGAATCAAGAGCGAAGGCGAGAGCCCACGGACCGAGAGCGAACATGAGAGCCCACGGACCGACAGCGAACATGAGAGCCCACAGACCGAGAATGTACGCGACAGCCCACAGACCGAGAGCATACGCGATACCCCACGAGCCCAAAGCGGGCGCCAGAACCCACATGCTGAGAGGGAGAGCAATTGCCTGCAGGACGAGTCGGCTCGGCCGACAGAACCGACTCTCAAGCCGACTCTTGTGCGAGCTTTCGAACCCACGGATCATAAGCGGGTTCGAGAGCCCACCGGCCAAGACCGGCCTCGAGAGCCCACCGGCCAAAACCGGCCTCGAGAGCACATCGTCCAAGACCGGCCTCGAGAGCCCACCGGCCAAAACCCAAGACCGGGCTCGAGAGCCCACCGACCAAAACCCAAGACCGGGCTCGAGAGCCCACCGGCCAAAACCCAAGACCGGGCTCGAGAGCCCACCGGCCAAGACCGGGCTCGAGAGCCCAAAGCCTAAGAACAACAGAGAGCTCTCGATGTGAAAGCCCATAGGCCGGAGGTCGCGTGAGAGCCTATGGGTTAAGAGTGGGAGCGAGAGCCCATGGGTTAAGAGTGGGAGCGAGAGCCCACGAAAACCCAAGGGCCGAGAGCGGACGCAAAGCCTGAGCAGAGAGAAGCCGTGAGAGCCTATGGACCGAGAGCGGACACAAGCACCCATGGGCCTAGAGCGAGCGCAAGAGTCCACATGTGCTTTGGAAGAAAAGAAAAACAAAACTCATAGACAAATAATCTATGAATCTTGGATTATACTAGATGCAACTACCTAAACATCTAAAGATTGTTGCATGCATTGGATCCAAGTAGATTAGTTAAGTAAAGTGCTTTTAAGAAGACCAAGATTCAACATGGGCTCCCATAAGGAAACCTGGAGAAATTCTGAATATGACGAAGTGCATGATCCTCTTTAATGGCTTGTACACTTCAATGGCTTTT
>OVAY01002994.1:0-13810 GCA_900406395.1 Kernera saxatilis | reverse complement strand
ACCGTATCTAATCTTTTTAACATTTTTTTGATTATATAAATTCTAAAAAACTCTATAAGAACTTTTAGAGTTCTCGATTGATCATGGCCTTAGAAGGTGAAAGTAAAAATGGAAAAAATATTTGTATATTAAGAAAATAGTAATAAATGACGAGAGTGAATAGTACCATGGGTGTGGCGCTAAATCTTGAAACCTTTTTGAAACCCGCCAAAAAAATTCCCACTAACCTTAAAAAAAAATTGTGTGTTGTCGAAAATAGAATTGTTGGCCTCTTTTCTGGAATTGATCGCCGCCGCGAGAGCTGTTCCGGTGCAGATCTAGTGGTATGTCTTATTATTGAAAGTTTATAGATCTAGGGTTTTGTTTATCCGTTGAATCGGCGATATTACGAACGATAAACTTCATCCACAACCGATTCGATTCACAGAAAGAGACATGGGTTGTTTGAGTCAGAATTTGCGTTTGCACAATTTTCATTTTTTTTTTGTTGGCATGCCAGATGTTTGATGAATTGCTCGAATAGATGTCTGGTTTCAGAAAGTAAACAAAAAAGAGTGAAGCCGAGGAGAGACGCCGATTCAGCATGTACGGGAGAAAAGGGTATCAGCTGGTCAAAGATTTTGCGAGCGGTGAAAAGGGGCAGCTCAAACCTTTCAATGTTAGTCCTCAAGCTCCTACCTAAACTGACTAAATTGTTTCTGTAATATAACGTATTATCAAACTATGAAGTTTGGCCAGTTGTTTTGATGTGAATTAATCCCGGATTGATGGCCAGTGCTGTAGTTACACGTATTATCTTGGGCAGACTGGTGGGAGAATCCCTTTTATCTTCGTGGTTAGCTAAGCAATTAAGAACATTCTTCTGAAAATTTAGGCCACGATGCTAGGCTACAGTTTGGAAATTGAGCTGATAAAGAATGCTAGAAGAATGTTTTGTTGTTGGTGCTTGTATGGTCTGTTTCATTTTCATCTTCCCCTTGCGCTCAGGTTCATCTCTGCTTGTGGGTTTAGTCACTTGATCAGCACTTTAGTCTTTTTTGTTTTCCAACAGAGCAAGCTCTTTGACGAGACAGTCGAAGAATGCGACCAGAATCACCATCTTATCCAGTCTTTAATAAGGTACTTCTCTCTTTATTTTTACAAAATCTACATACTTCTGATTGATTGAGGTTGATGTTTCCACTTACAGGAAAATGCAACAAGAAGGGTTGGATGTTCAGAGCAACAGAAACGCAGACCACTATGGAGCACTAATTCATCACCTTTCTTTGATCCGCAACAAGCGCTGCCTCATGGCCTATGTGTGAGAATCACTTTCGCTATCAAGAACATAAAATCAGGACTCACAGTAGTTTGTAAAAATAGCTGCAATTGGTGTCACCGTGCAGGTACAACAGAGCAGAAATTGTGCGTGATTTGGCGTGGAGAGTAGGACTTGAACTTCTCGACCTTCCATCTGAAATCCAAGAGAAGCTCACCACATTAGAGAAGGAGTACTTCAAGAACCATTCGGTAGCTCTAAAATCCTACATGGGAAAAGTAGGAATCGAGCTGAATGTCGTAAGTCCTCTGGGCTTCGGGATATCATAACAAAAAGTAATTGGGATATTTCTTATTTTGTGGGCTGTGACGAGTAATGTTCTTTTGATTTGTTTCTTGAAGGATATGGTGCCTCCAAAAGATCCTTACATCAAGGTCAGAGTTATGGACGATATTGACGAAGGAATTGTGCTGAGTGACAAAACAACAAATTTCGCCCGTCACTCTATGCATTTCCTCAAACGAACTGATGCGGAACCGTACATTGCTCGGGTCAGTTTTTTCAGTATTCCCTCACTAAAACTGGAATGACATGAGCCAATAAACTTACCAGCCTTGTATAATTGAGAAGCTTAAAGACTGTGAGCAATAGCTTATTCAAATTGGCAGATATGTAGAGAAAACATTAGTTACAGACTGCCTAAGCATATTCAATGGAAAATAATACTGGTAACGATAAATCATAACTGAAGAAAGGGTACTAAAGATTCCTGAAAACCTGGATAGCGATGCAAGTTGGAACTGTAGGGGGGTTGAGAATTGATTTAAATTGTAAAAAGATGAGTGTAAGTGTATTGTGAAGAATTGACATGTGTCGCATTTCCCTCGAGTTCCTCAAGAATACATATGGGCAAGCCAACCAAGTTCGTGGTTTCTTTGGTGTCCCATTAGTTTCAGATGTTTGATGCTTTTCATAGTATGCAGAAGTCGTTTGATTAAAATGCAGTTTTCCATGTGAATCGGATAACTAACAGGGGCAAATGGAGGAGCTGACAGGTTGATTGATGTAATCTTACAGAAGCTGTGGTGGGCTCAGAATGATTAATCACGGTTTGGTCTTGTGATAAAAGAATGTAAGCTTACATAGTCATGTATAATTGTAAGACAGGAAAACGAAACCTCATACCAAAGTCATGTACAATTATTCTCTTCAAAAGTCACTTACACTGGTTCATAACAAGGCATTTGCTTTGGACAGCACAAACAAGTTTACTCAATGAGCAATCCTTGGAGGCTTTAATGCTCAGTCGTTTTTGTTATTTGCTATATGAGTAAAGCGTGCAACTAAAACTAAAGGACGATTTCATATAAATCGTCCACAAATTGTGCTTGTAGATTGTGTTCTTGCTCTCTTGCCAATTAAACAAAACCTCCTCTTTTTTTTTTTTTTAACAAGAGAAAAATAAAAAAGAACGTGGGGGTTTAATTGGGTTTTTTTCCATCGCTCTTTCTCTCTCTCAAGTTTCCCTCTGCTGCGAACCCTTTTGAATTCTTGGGAATCTCGTTCGAAATCCGATGGCTCTTTCCAAGAAATGTGCTTCGTTAGTCTCCGTTATCGCTTCTTCTCTGTTTTCATTTATCATCGTCTTCCAGATTCCTCTCTTCAGGTAAAATTTCGTCTCCATTCTGTCTTTCTTCCATTTAACAAGGCAGAAAAAGCGTAAACGAAACAAATGCAGAATTTGAAATCGATGATACCCTCTTGAAATGGCTTCTAGCATTAGGGTTTCTCTGTTGAACATGTGGTGCGAGATGAAGGTCTGGACCCTAACATTTATTGGATTTTAGATTTGTATGTCAGAGCAAAATCGTGGATCCCTTGTTACAAGGCACTGAGTTTCTTTTGCAAAAGCGTGTGATTTCTGTGATGTATCTTCTCTCACGCGTTGGATTGCAGAGTAGCGTGCAGGAACAAGAGCTGCGAATCACCATTGGAGGTAATATCCTCTCAGTTGATTGGAAGTGAACTCATTCCCTCATCTCTTGTCAAGACCCTCCTTTATCCTGGTGCCATTGCCAAGTCTCTTATTGGCGGCTCTGGACTCCCCAACTATCACAACTTGTTCAAGTTTTACAGTTTCCACGACATCAATAGATCCACCTTCTCGACCGATATTCATCACCTAGAGGTTTGCTTCTTCCTCTGGAGTTGTCTGTCTCATCCGACTTATGTCATGTAGAATCTGCTTCTGTTGCGCAGGTGTTTGCTGGGAGTTGTTTATGTCTTCTAGGAGCTTTACTGAGCCTGTTCAAACCCAGAAGAGTAAGCTTTATTGGAACGCTTTTGATATATTGGGGTCTTATCAGAGATATGCTTCTATTGGACTCGGCTCATGGTTGGAGAAGCTCCGTTCGCGTCTACCCAACGCTGTTTCTCGCATCGCTCTCTGCATTTCTCTCCATACGAAGCGACGTCAGGAAGATCATCCGGTGTTGCAGATCCAAGCCCCTTTCCAAATCACTCTGACCTACAAAAGGAGACTTAGGCTTTCTCTGAGAAACGGTGAAACACTTTTATTTTCTGAGAAAAAAGCTTCTCTTTTCGATCAATTTTGGTGGGTAGTCTATTTATATCATCTCATTTTCATTTTGAATGTGCATATACATAAATACAAATATCTGAGAGTCAGGAAAAATAGTTAATCAGAAAAGAACTAATAATGCTACAGATGGGTAAACTAAGAAAAGATGTCTGAATATGATACAGTTGAAAGAAAACAAAAAGTCCAAATAGCACAATACACAAAGAGGAAGGCATTTGATATACGTATTGCCTTTAGTAGGAGACCTCTAGGATCCTCTTCTGCTTCTGCTTCGGCTACCAGAACCGTGAACCTGACGAGATGGTCCTCCGCTCGTGTTTGCTCCTTTAAGCTGCTGTGCTTCCAGACCCTCAGCTTCATCCATCAGCATTGCTAACTGCTCAACATACAAATAGGTTTCACTACAAACAGAAACACAAATCAATATCCATGAGAGTGATTGTGAGCGGAATCATACCCGGATCTTGTTTTCCCTCAGCCTATCTTGAAGTGCATTAATGGCCGGACTCAAGCTGCGAAATAATGAAGCCTACGTATGTAAATTGCAACAAATGACAAAACACAGTATCAAATGTTTTTACACTCCTCACTAACCAGTATTCTATCAGCTTGCACATGGAAGCCTGATATGTCGATGTGTTGTGAATGAAAGCAAGGGGATGAACTTTTCCATTTCTAGACAAGAAACAGAAGGAGCTTTTGCACTAAATCAATCTCTATGATTAAGATGAATAGAAAAGATTGAATTTGAAAAAACCTCATGCTTTGCAGGACTGATTGGTGGTACGCTGCTCGTTCCTCCTCGTAGAGCACTCGTTGCAGATCCTTAAAAGAGGCTAAAGGTGAATTGAGCTGAAGAAGGGATGAAGTCGGCAAAACATGAAGCGGGACTTCTTTTCTAACATACCCCACACCGCTGCATGTAAAATCTTTAGCTTAAGTCATTGCGTAGATGAATGGAGCCATGTTTATAAGCCCAAAAGTGCATGTTGAGAAATACCTGGTTTCCAGATTTGAACGGAGCATCGCCTCTTGCATGCTTTCAGACATGTCCATTGGATCAATTTCCACAACTGAGCTGCTGAGATTGCCAGAGCTGTAGTTTCCACTGGTCCCATCTCTCCCGATGGTGTTGGCCTCAGCATTGTTAACAAAGAAAGCCCCAAAATCTGAAACTCGTCCTCCACCCTAGGCAGGCATACAAGGCTCAAAAATCAATGTCTATATATATCAACCAATGGTTCAGTCAGAAGACCAAATTAAATATTGACAAGTTTCATTAAGGTCGAGTGAAATGGCATAGGTTTTGACCTTAGATCCGGAAGTTGTAGCTGTATCAGTTATGTCTTGCTCAGGATTGTCTCCCTGAGCAGAAGAGGAGCTCTGGTATATGGAGTCTGAAGAACTTAGAGAGGATTCTAAATCGATGACAGAATGTTTATTTGCAAGAACCAGGCTCATTGATTTAGGAGTAGTATTGGGCTTTCCATCAGAGGACTGGAAAGCGATAACTTGGATTCTGCCAACCTAAGCCAAATCATAAAAGTATAAGAAAGCTGACAAGAAGTTTAGTTGCAGAGTTGCCAGGGAACAAAGACTAACCTTGTTGGCATCTTGGCTGAAACAGGAAAAGATGAGGCCAATAAATCCAGAATCTAAAAGCTGATACATTGCTTGGGTCCGAACATCTGCAGCAAAAGCAGGAGGGAGATATCTTAAGGAAATCTACAGAAGCAATAAAGTTGGTAAAGGAGCAGTGATACATACCGACATGGGAAGGAAGAACGGTAATATGAGGATGAGAGTGGTACCATCCAATCACCCGAGTAGTTCTGCCCGTTGATATGGTCATTCTGTGCGCGAGGTTAGTCAAGGAACTCTTTTGTTTCTACTTTTAACCCAAAATCTAATCTTATGATCTAATCGAATCTAAAGAAAAGGATATATCAGCCTGAGCAGAAGCAGCAGCCAACTGTTCAGGGTTGGTTTCGACTCGATCCTTCTGCCTATCAGACCGTGACTGAGGCGACGCTCCCCATACCACAGCCGTGGCGCTTCCGTTCTTTGAGTACTGATCAAAACCAACAATTAGAGATTTGAGAAATCCCTGAGCATACAGATTCGAAGCAATCGAGAATTGAACCTCGATGTCGCCGAGGAGGAGCCCCATGATCTCTTCGGTCTCAGTTGACAACGCGTGAGTAAGGCAAGTCAACCAGACATCCTCGGACATGTTTACGCATGTCAGAGACATTATTCCCCAAACACAGATCTTCCGATTACTTTCCCTCTCTAGCCGAAACTGGGGAAGAAGCTGTCCTTTCAAGAACTTGCAACTCAAAGTTCCAATGGGCCTTATCTCGTACGCGCGGTGTACGGTGTTCCCATTCTCTACACAAATCTGGACCGTCCACATTCTTCGTCTCGATTAGGCTTTAATTGAACGCATTATCCTCTTTTACGTGACCATTAACAAATCATATTGGGCCTTGTACTTCTCTGATTATAATTCTTTCCTACTTTACGAGCCCAAATCACCCCAAAAACAATAATAATAGATAAATTACTCCAAAAACAATTATGTTATGACTTATGATCAATTATTGTCTACTGATTAATTAGCAACAAAAACATTAAATACAAAAGGATACATAAAAAAAAAACAAAATTTTGGCAACGTAGCAAAATTTATACGGTCAAAGTTGATTACATTGTGGTATATGTGTGATTTGTTATTATCTCTACATCCAATCAAATCCTTAGGAAACCCAAATTTGCTTTTAATTTAAAAGATATTTTTATTTAAATACCATAAATGCACTTAGGTAAATGATATTTGATATTATTACTGTTATAAATAGGGTTCTCAAAATTTAGAACAATATCATTTTGTGAAGATTTTAATTGATCAAATTTTAAATGACTGGAATTTGTCACTTATTAATTTTTGACTAGTGTCGGCGCCGTTATTAGTATAATCTTTTGTTTTGTAAATTTTTACTAATAGTGGCGCCGTGTTATCCGAATTAAAAAAAAATGTTTTTGAAAATAATAATTTGTTGTCTAGTGATAACTAAAAGTAAATAAAACATGTGTGTAAATAATAGTACTTTGCTTTTTAAATTTTTGACTAGTGTCCATATCGTATTATGATATCTGAGTTTAAAGTAAGTAAAGTGTGTGTGAGAAATAAATTGATGCTTTGTAATTTTTACTAGTGTCGGCGCCGTAATAATTGAATTAAAAGTAAGTAAAATTTGTGTGAGAGTAATAAATTGTTGTATATAAACTTTGACTATTTTTGGCGCCGTATTAAACAACTTAAGATCAATTAAAACACATGCTAAACAGTTTTAAAAACTTAAATACAAGCTAAAAAAATTATGGTTAGATATATTTATTTAATCTATATAAAATGTGAAATTTGTATAGGTTCGTTTTTTTTTAATATTTGTTAGTTTGTATATGTACATATTTTTAAAATCTACTTTCTAGAAATATTCACACAAAAAAATGGTGAGTTCTTGCCTTTTTGTCGCATTGAGTTGTTGAATTTTTTTTTTTTTTTAACAAAGCAAAGAAAATCTATAATTATCAAAAAAATGCAATTTTGTTTTCTTGGCCAAAAAAAACCAAAACATTGAACATACAAAAAAGAAGGGTATAATGATAAAATGAGACAAACGAGCATAAAAATAGCTTATAAAAAAGCCACAGAAATCACAAAAACAAGCATAAAATTTTCCATCTTCAGCATTTCAGACAAAACTGTATTAGCATATTTCTCTTTGAATTTCTCCGGCCAAGGTATATCTTCACCTTGGTTGGGTTGTCCTAATTTATTATATCAGATTCAATTGAGTTTTCGATCTGATGATGTTCTGTCGTTTAACAATTTTTTGTGGGTCTGATCAAAAATCTTTGGCCGTTGATTACTATGAACAACTCATCGAATTGTAATATGTATTCGGTCACAACTTGGAATCTTAATCAAATGCGGATTCTCGTAACTTTGTTAATGAGATGATCGTAAAAAAAATCTAAAAATTTTTGATTGTGATAAGTGTATAGTTGAATTGTGTTGTATTTGATTCATGAAATTAGTTTTCTTGCTTATTAAGATATTTGATTTATGGATCTTTATTCTTTTGTAGTCCTTAAAAGGGTTTTTATAAGAAGAAGTTGAACTTGCAGCAATGAGAATCGTGTTGTTGTTTCTGATCAATG
Source organism: Kernera saxatilis (assembly GCA_900406395.1). Lineage (NCBI taxonomy): Eukaryota > Viridiplantae > Streptophyta > Magnoliopsida > Brassicales > Brassicaceae > Kernera > Kernera saxatilis. Next base: position 5,720 of record OVAY01002994.1, on the reverse strand, counting down.
TTTAGCAGGAAAGATGCCGAAAGAAAGCTCAGTGGCAAGCAACAGGACTAGAGTATCACCATACCCGCTTCGCTCTTCAAGGAGCAACAAACAGAAAGCACCTGAGTGGTCGCCTATTCAGACAGAAAGCGCAGGACAGTGGGAGGATGTCCGGTGTGTTATCTGCCAGGAACCGCCACACAATGCTGTCCTCTTGCAATGCTCTTCCTCCTCCAACGGGTGTCGTGCTTACATGTGCGACACGAGTGCTCGTCACTCTAATTGTTTCAGACAGTTCCGTAAAAAAAACAGGAACCGCTTGAACCCCAGGACCTTAAACTGTCCTCTCTGCAGAGGAGAGGTTTATGAGACGACGAACGTGCCGGGTGGAAGAAGATGCATGAATGCGAAACCGAGATCATGCTCTTTCGAGGATTGTGACTTCTCGGGTACTTATTCGCAGCTCAAGAGTCACTTGAAAACTAAGCACCCCGGTTTGATCCCACAGACGGTCGACCCGTGTAGGCAGCGGAGGTGGGAGCAGATGCAAAGAGAAGATGAATACAATGAAATCATGAGTGCAGCTGGTATTCCGCTTATGCATCATATGTATTCGTATGCTCATCTTTTTCTGGTTCGGCTCAACGTTGATGGAATCGTGCACAACGCTTTTGTTGCTCGTCAGGTAAGCTTCAGATTTGCCACCGCCAACTATGCTCCCACTCTAGCGTTTCGAGTGATGAACGGTCAAACTCCATGAAGAATTCTACCGTCTTTTTACATTCCAAAATTTTGAATTTTATTCAAAGTTTTGATCTCTTAATTAATAGCTTTTTCTTTCGTCAATTTGCATCCATAATATTTATAAAAAAAAAACAATAATGACATTCTTTAGGTTGTATATACAGCTGTTTCGACTAAAAAAAATTACCTGTGTATAAATGGATATTTATAGTTGTGAAGTTCAATTTCATATTTTCCAAAGATTTGATCTTTAAGCAAAAGTGTTTCTACTAACAAAAAAATCATAGTAATCTGATTCTCAAGAAGATAAAATTTCCAGTGAAACCACAAAAATGGTAATATGAATGAAGAAAAAAAACCAATAACAAAATAATTCAGTTGTTGGTTCGGAGAGAAGAGAGGTATAGCGAAGCGTATATTCGTTTGAAGAACACATATCTTTGGCAAAAAAAGGGTTGACGAGAACAAAAGGGATTCTTCAGGAGCCACACTCTTTGTTATTACACTAGATCATCAGTTCTCTGGATCAGTGGTGGTCATCGCCATGTCCGTCAGGAGGCCCTCCAGGACCAACCACTTCAAGCTACCATCAAACCATTTTGCACTTATCAGTTACTCAATGGAATATTGCTCGTCGATTAGAGAACCTAGCTTTGTTACCTTAAAGTACTGTGAACACACAGGGCATTCAAAAGACTTGCCTTTCTCCAGCCAAAACCAGACAACGTCATGCTCATCCTCTGTCGTTCACAAGATCAATCAAAACCCTCCTTGCTCTAAAGTCATATCATGTATATGTTAACACGTTGGGAGCAAGATTAATTAAAGACCCACCTGCTTCACCTCCTGGGCAACCAACTATTCTCATGTCATAGTAGGATTTGACTACAGCAGGAGCTCCCTGTAGACCAGACAATATCAAAGTGATAACAGTCGGACAAGAATCTCGAGAGCTTAGTAGTCTATCCTTTCAATTTTATCCATCACACTAACCTTTGTTCCAAAAGGACCCTCCGGAAAGTCTATATCGAGCAGCTTCCTTCCCTGTGAAAGGCAAACTAATAGCAATCAGAATCAAATCAACTGCTATCTGATCCAAAAGGGTAAATGAAAATACATCACAACACTGCAGATTCTAAATCTAAAGCAACAGACAAATGTTCCATATATCTATTCTCCAATGATCTGATAAAACCACCCTCAACAATCAGTCTCCCTGAGTTATATTTCACTATCATCCAACTCATTTACCTCCAATTCGGCTTCTAATTCCTCTTTCTCGTGCCCAGTTGCAATAGGCATCACATCTTCAACACGCTTCTTCACAGCAGTATCCGCTGGAATAAACACAAATCAACCTGTCATCATTTTTCTTCCACAAACCGAAATACATATTACAAAACCTGGTTTTACAATCTAACACCGGACAACCGCATACGCCAAATCCTCTAAACAATGCCATTCAAAATCAAACGACAAGCACTCGATGACAATCGGCGTGGATCGAGATCCGTAACTTACCTGCAGCGGAGCCGATTTGGCGAGAGAAAATCGAAGAAGAAGAGGAAATGGTGACGAGTCGAGAGAGAAAGGTGGGTGGACTCGGCTACGGTCGACGAAGCCGCGCAGGAGCGAACGGCGGAGATTGATTTAAGATGCGATGAAAGGAATCTCCTCCACATAATGGTGCCGAATGTCGATTCTTGGAGAAAATTAGGGTTCCGTTCCGATCTTAGGTGAATACAGCCGATTCTCAATCATCGACAAACGGAAAAGATGAGTGAAGATTGAAGAATGCTTTGACCAACGACTTCCCCCGTGCGACGTTGTTAGTGCGTGCGAGTTGTTGGCTTGTTTCATTTTTATTTTTACTCGAGACTCGTTGCCTCTTTTATTTACCGAATTTTTATTTTTATTTTTGGATCGAACAAGCGTGTATTTGAAAGGAATATAATTGTTTATTGATTAACTAGAAAGTTAAAAAGACAGTCGAAATTTGTAAATAATTTTTCTAGAATATTGTTCTAGTTGAATTAACGCATACGATCCATCTAATTAATCTCTTAAAATTGAGTTAGAGCTTTTTAGACTAAAAAAATCTAACTAACAGAATGATACGCCATTGTATTGTTGTCCAAACGAGAATTAGTCCATAAATTGTGTAAAAACAGAGGATTAGATCGTAAAGTTACATTTATTACGTAAATTATGAATCACATAAATTACATTTAACCTTAATTTTGGTCTCCGGTCTCACACTCGGAGTGTCCGAACCGCCACGAGCCTGACGTCATCGATCACCGGACCACATAGCGAGCCAGAGTGATCGCTCTTCATATGGTAAAACGTGCTCAGGAAAGAGACGCGTGTCCTCGTCGACACCGCCTTGAACACAAGCCTTCGCCGTTTAAAGCCGCCTTTCCCTTTAGACGCGTAATCCACCATGATCTTGCTCCGTCCAGCGAACGCCTCCACTGCCATTGGTCCCTCGCAAGCGTCTCTGGCGTCTCCCACGCTGAAAGTGAGGGCGTAGAATTTGTTCGGTGACGTCCTCACGATCTGAGAAAGGGCACTCTCTTTGCCTCCAACAAGCTGGATGGCTCTGTGTCCTTCCGGGACGAAGAAGTGTGCCTTGTCTACGTACTTAACGGCCTTGAGAGACTCGATCATCCAGCCGGGCAAGGGGCTGTTATGGTCCTCGATGAAGGGTGGGATCAGTACTCCCCATTTTGCCTTGGGGAACACGTAAGGTCCTTCTTCAAAGTTCCCGTTCTTTATCAGATTATCTGCAACACACAAATATATATCAACATATATAAATCAACCGGATTCGGTTTATGATCGGTTTCCGGTTTACTTACATCGGGAGAATCTGGGAGGGAACAAAGCTTTGATAGCAACGGCGTCGATCAACGGTCCACAAGCCGGGTGCTCCTCATGACCCGGGTTATGGATCCGGATCTCGATTTCGGGTCCACCAGCTTTAAAAGCCCAAGAGTAGGAGTCCCAGCCATCGCTGCCATAGACGGTCTGGATAGGGATGACACCGGACTCATGCGTGACGGAGATGTTGAGCCGCTCCTCCTGAGCGCAGGTACGAGCGGCGCTGAACGTGATTGAGTATAGACGGCCAGATCGGACGTAGATTTTCTGGGAGATTGAGGCCTCGTTGCCTAATCTGACGGCGGAGGAGCCTTCCGGTACGACAAGGACCATGTCGTCTTGTTTCTGACCAGCTTTGATGTACTCCACGAAACCGGTTATGTCCCAGTTCGGTACGGCTGTTCGTTCCTTAACAACGGATTTTTTTAATTGGGATGGTTTAGGACCCATCTCGAAATTCCCGTTTGGTAACAACCCTGAAACCAGGAAAATGTTTATCAGTCATGAGAATTATGAGTTTAATAGAATTTTTGTGATAGATGAGCTTTAGAGTTAATTACTACCATCACGGATTGGGACTGGGGCCGATGCGACGGAGTTGGAAGAGACGCAGAGGAGAGCTAAGAGAAGTGCGGCTTCTTGGTACATTGTGACTTCCTTGGGCGAGACTTGGAATTAGATGAAATTAAGATGGTTCGTGAATATATGTAAGGGTGGAGAAAGAATGGGGTTTTAATTATGAGTTTGAGTTTAGAAGCACGAGAATGCCACTGGAAGCATCCTGGGTTCTGTTTGTCCGATGCCACGCAGACACAGACAGCTAGCTCAGGAAACATTGACTTCATCATTAGGAATTCGGTTTCTTCAATGCATTGTTTAGTTTGCTCTAACAACGCTTACATTATTAAGATCTCGATTGTTTCAAACAATTATAAAACTTTATTTGTTAACAAACAAAACCCATTATAATATCAACTCTAACCTATAATGCTATGATTTGGAAAATGATTGAAAAATGATGTGTATCTTTGAGATGTCTCCAAGATTTTGATCATTCAAACGATAAGCAACAAAACAAAAAAATATAAAATAGTCTATTTATTTTCGTATATAACGAGACAACGATACATTATTATTTTTTTTTTTTGAAATGAATGTTAAATTGTATTCAAACCAAAAAGGACGTTTTTACATCAAAGTGCAGCTAGTTTTTGAGAAAAACAGATTTAAGAAATTTAGCTACGTGTTGCAAACCACTTTACAAGCGCGGNGTTGCAAACCACTTTACAAGCGCGGTTTCGTGACGAGGATCCTTTTTACGGATTGTACTGATGCGATTACGAACAGTTTTGTCTATCATCATGACCATACGTTGAATCGAAGTGTGTTGTTCTCCATGTCGTCTTCCGTTGCGTTCTTTCAATATTTTACATTAATGTTTCAACATAAGGTAGATGAGGATTTGAGATCAGAGGATTTCAAAAACGATACGTTATTTGCCAGAATATGTATGTGCTGTTTTTGGAATAAAACAATGTAAAAGATGAAGTCGAAACGAATCAATGATATAAGATTAATGTAAAATATTGATCACGTGAAGGGGTAGGTTGTTTTCTGGTGCAGGCACGACTGCCGACTTTACCGCATTAGAAGCTTCGATCAACATTCCAAATGTCCCAAACATGTTGCACTTTATTATAATCCAAACTCATCCCAACATCGGGGGAAATATCCTAGCTGTGTAGAATACTTTTATCATGGAAAATGCATATGCAAATTGACCATGATACGTAGTTTATTGGTTTTTGATAATGCCGTCGATGTCCATTATCCGGGTTCAAATATAATATATATTATTAAAAAGATATGTAAACCTTATCTTCTGTTTTTAACACTTCACTTTTTTTTTGGGTAAGATTCCATGAATAAAATGTTGACGAAACCATCAATATATAATTATTAATTTGAAACTGTTGGAAACAAAAGCTTATTTTCTCATAGATCACAACAAGCGATTACTTGTTGCTCTGCTTCTTAGAAGAATCGATGAAGATGAAAAACAGAGTAATGAAGAAGAAAACTGACTTTTATTAATTACGGAACTTGTGTTTTAC
>OVAY01002993.1:0-13821 GCA_900406395.1 Kernera saxatilis | reverse complement strand
CTGCATGTAGTGGTGATAAGCTTCTCCTGCACCCTTGTGCACCAAAGTAATCCATCTTAGTGTCGTCTTGAAGGTGCCATCCGAGGCCGCTCGTCGGTCCATGGTCGATCCAAGATGCATCGATACGGCACAACGGGATTTGGGGGCTCTCAGGCGGGAATTCTGTCATTTCGTTTTGCCGTAGGCTAGCTTCCTCCCCAGTCGCTTCTTATGTGTCTCTGGTGTTTGCGCATCTCCAACTCTCAGCCTCTAAAGTAGCCAGTTGTAGTGTCTTCAACAGAGAAATTTCCTTTCCATTGAAGACTTTGTCATTTCTCTCCTTCCAAATATACCATAAGATCCAAGGGTATATGCCTCTCTGTGGGTCAGGGATACCCAACTCTTTTGTTCTCCAGAATAGGAAATCCATATTTCTGTATAAGGATGTATTCGGGAAGCAACCCGGAAGGGACGGAAAGTCCGAAAGAGCCCATACTTGTAAGGCAGGGGGGCATTCAAAGAGAAGATGATTTATTGTTTCCTCCAGTACGCCGCATCTAGGACAGGTCTTTTCCGTACCTAAATGACAAAATGTGAGGCATTGGCAGGTTGCCACACACCCAGATAGTGCCTGCCACATGAAGTGTTTTAGTTTTCTTGTGGTTTGAGTCTTCCACGCTTGGTTCTTTAGACAGGTAATACTTGGTTCCAAGACTTCTTTGGTTGATCTAGCAATATTTGCTCGCCGTAGCAGATCATATCCTGACTTTACTGTGTATACCCCAGATTTAGTATGGTTCCATGCATAACCATCCAATGTAAAAAGACGACTAGGTCTCAGCCCTAGGATGAGAGGGATGTCCTCGGGTTGGAATAGTTGACGAAGAGCTTGTTCGTTCCATTCTTTTGTATCTTGTAGGATCAAGTTATGAACAAGGAAGGTTGGATCTCTGTATCCTAAATGATCCAGTCTTCTTGGGGGGCGCGCCCGTGAATCTGGGATCCATGGTTCACACCAGACCCTAGTATTGAACCCCGAGCCGATAGTTTTTCGGAGCCCTTGTCTCAGTATAGGTCTTGCCGCCATAATACTACGCCACCCAAACGATGGGGAATATACTTCCTTTTTTTCCAGGGGATTAGTTTGTCTAAAGTATCTCCCGCGTAGTACTCTAGCAAGTAATGATGAGGGAAACTGTAGGAGGCGCCAGAGCTGTTTCGCGAGGAGGGCAAGGTTAAAATCTCGGAGGTCTTTAAATCCCAAACCGCCCAATTCCTGGGGAGTACAAATTTTCTCCCAAGCTATCCAGTGAAGACCCCTATTCTCCTGTTTAGAGCTCCACCAGAAGTCTGAGATAGCGCTCCTGAGTTTAGCTGTCGTGCCTTGTGGAAGTAGATAACACGACATTACATACGTCGGGAGGGCTTGTGCCACAGACTTGATTTGTACCTCTTTCCCCCCTTTGGAAAGAAATTTAGCAGTCCAGTTGTTAATTCGGTTATTTAGACGGTCTTGGACAAAGGCGAAAACCTTCTTTTTTGAGCCACAAATTTGTTCAGGTAAGCCTAAGTACATGCCCATTCCAAAAGGGCTATCAAAAAGAATCCTTATCTATGTATATGTTTTACTAATGATATTCTTGTGTTTACTAATAAATTTATGGGTAAATTAATTCAATATACATGATTAACTAGATAGATGACAAAAAAAAAGAGAAAAGATTAACTAGTTTATTAGTTTTATAGCATTGATAGATTAAAATTTAAGAAACTAACAAAAAAAATATTTTTTAAACCATATATATCCTTCTGATTTGATTTAATTACACAACATGCCATTATCTTAAAAACTCTATTTTCGATATTATGTTCGGTGATACTGTTCATCAGCCACCGACATCACTGTTCATTTGTTGCAATGATATTTATCGTGCTAACAAATATGCAATAAATTTACATATTAAATGTTAAATATATGTTTATCGTGTTAAACCAATTATCATATCACAACAAATATTCAATATATCGTGTTAACTCAGTTATGTTATCATAAAATAACATGTTATATAAAATGTTACCGTGTTAATAATGATATATGATACTTATAAATTATAAAAGTGGTAACAATTATATCATATACTTAATATAAATTATGTAAAACTATAGTTATCGTGTTAAATCAATTATTACATCAATTAAAACTATAGTTATCGTGGTAAGTTAATTATTACATCAAACAAAACATAAAAATATCAATATAAATATGTAAATTAATGTTTTGATATTCATGGATATATGAATTAACAAAATGATTAGGTTTTCTCTTATATGCTTAACATGATAACAATTATGATAACATGTTATATATATTTTGCTAAAGATAACAATACCAATAACGAGTTATAACTATTATTAACGTGCTAATTTTGTTGATGAACAATAATGTTGAGATGACATGGAAATGTTGAGACGGAATGGAGGAGATGTGAAGCACTTGGTGGTCGGAGAATTTAATACAAAGAAAGGGTAGAAGGGAGAAATTTTTTTTCTCTCTCTCGTCAAACTAGTTTTAAAAATATCAATATTATTTACTTAATTCCTAACTTATTCATTATTAGATTATGGTATTACTCTAAATTTATACTAATAGAGCGTCTGACACTGTTACCTCAATAATTTATCATACTATGTCTTTCAATAGCTTCTCATGTTTCTTGTGAGCACGTTCGGTGATTTTGAAAATTTTATTAAAGCAGAGTCTAGGAAATCTTTTTGAAAATATTCTTACAACAGAACACGATAAGGTCTAATATGTATCTCTTTGCTTTACTCTAATGTTACGAACATTGGTTTATTTTCCTTCTGCTGATGAATGTGGTTTACAAATTTTTTTAGTTTTTTGTTTATATAAAAAAAAATCTTCTTTTTGCTTATGCCACGAAATTGTATCAATTNTTTATCAATTTTTTTTTTTTTTTTTTGTTTTTGGAAATCCAAAGAAAGATCGATACAAGAAAACATGCCAAACCCGACGGCCATATATGTCAGCAATCCGTCGGAAACGGCGTTTCTCAATGGATAAAAGAGGGAAAAAAATCCATCGGGACTAAAATGTCGGAAATAGAAATCCGTTGGCATTTTCTGACGGATTCACGACGGAGTATACAAAGGGAATTCCGACGGATTCAAGACAGAATATTCTGACGGAATCCCGACGATTATTTCTATTAGGATTCTGTCGGCATTCCCTGGGGATGTTCCGTCCTGAATCCGCCGAATTTCCTCGGTATACTCCGTCGTGAATCCGTCGAAAAAGTTGTCGGGAAACAGCCCGATAGCGTTCCGACGATTCCTTTGTCGAAAGTAAATCCGTTGGGATTCCATCGGATTACTTTTACGGTCGGTTTTCCGTCGGGTACATTTCTGACGGATTTCGTGATATATTCCAGACGGAACCCCGAGGATTTCCAAATTTTTTTATTTTATTTAATTTAAAGTTTATATTATTTAAAAATATATAAATAAATTAAAATTGAAATTAATAAAAATATATAAATTCATTAATATTCGTAAAACAATATTTAAAAATATTCATAAAAATAAAAAAATAAAAAAACTAATTTTGCGAAAGGAATCTTGATCGCATCTCATCCATAAACTTCGCCACCTCTTCCGCTCTTCTCTCGTTCTCCTTTTTCTGCTCGGCCATCTCCTTCTCCAAGGCTTCGATCCGGTCGGTCTTTTCCTTAAGCGCTTCCACGAGTACTGGATCTTGGGAGTAACCCATAGATGTAGTAGATGTAGATCTGAAACAGGGCACGTTTCGTAATATAGAAAAGTAAACAAAAAATATAAGAAAACAAAAAATTACCTCGATGACAATTTGGTTCATGTACTCAAAAGGAACTTCATTAGAAGATGATCCCTCGTTTGGTTGTGTAGCAAGAAACTCTTCAGCCCTCCTCCGTGAAGCCTCGATAACCTCTGTAGCGATCGGATCTTGGATTTGCTTCGTTTTCTTGTTGGTGTGCGTATCCTCCATCAATTTTAAATGATCAGGACGCACACCATCTCGAACTTCCTGAAAAAGAATTTGTTAAAATATTGAAAAGTAAAATATTAAAAAAAAAAAAAAACTAAACATTAACCAATTAGTCGGCGCGGGTTATGAAGCTCGTAGATCCTGAATTATGTATAGCAAACCCTTTCCCGCCTCGGTGACTTCTCCGATTCTTCGAGTTTGTAGCGGATTTGGATTTCGTCTCAGCCTCGTCCCAATATGCTTGGAATCCCGCACAAAGATTGGCATCAAGCCCCTTAGGTTGCTCTCCTTTCACCCACTTCTGCTTTCCTCGTTAAGGGTGTGGGAATACTGATATGCCGCCGCAGAATCGAACGCTTTTCTGACAAGGAGATTGATACTCCTATCTCAAATAAACTCTTGCTACAAAAAAAAAGAAAATATTAAAATTCAATAAAACTAAAACACATATAAAATATAAGATCATAAATTTGATTACCGTGAATTGCCTAAACCAGAGATATTGGTCCCGTAACGGCATTTTACTGTATGTCGGATACGGGTGTTTGAGGAGGTCATACATCATCTTCAAAATGGTTTTGCTAATGCCATTTGTAGAAACTCCAAACCTACAAAACAATATAAGAAAATTTTAGTAAATTTCAAAAATGTAATAAATTGAAAAATATATAAATTCATACCATGTATGATCCGGTCCGCTGTTGGGATGGAGTCTCGTGAGAGGATCTCGGCCCAACTGAGAGATAAATTCCTCCATGGTCATGTAGAGGGGAGTTGCGGAGGTCTGCGACTCAGGAACTTAAGTAGCAGATGGTGTCTCTGTCGAAGAACCGCCCGGTTGAGTAGAGCGGTCCGAACGACGTTGATAGGCACCATGATGCCATAACATGTTCAACTCATATATCAATGGCTGTATAAACACATCAAGTGCTCTCTTCGTATGCTCTGGGCCTGGAACGAGAATTGAAAGAAACAAAAACTCTCGACGCATGCACAAAGATGGCGGCAAATATTAAGGTGTTACGATTACTGCCCACAATGAGTATTGCCTTCCATGTTCCAAATGGGTTAAAGCTATCTGTACATAATCCGAGGTATACGTTCCTACGTTCCTACGCTCATAAGGAAAATCCGGATACATAGATTAAAAATGTCTCCACGCTTCTGCATCTGAAGGATGTGTAATCTCTCCTCCCTCTGTCCTATGCTTTGCATGCCATCTCATTGCTTCCGCTGTACGCTCAGATTGATATAACCTCTTCAACCTCTCTATTAATGGTTAATACCACATCCGTTTATATGAAACTGGAACTCTCCCATTTGTTTTTTTGATACCTCGACTTTCTACAAAAACGACATCTTTTGCGGTTTTTGTCTTGTCTCCAGAAGATAATACAATTGTCGATGCAAACATCTATCATCTGATACGTAAATCCAAGATCAGCTACCAGTTTTTGAACCTCGTAGTATGTAGCTGGTGAAAGATTATCTTCAGGCAACACATCTTTCACAAAGTCTGCTATCGCATCCACACATTCCTCTGCCAAATTGTAGTCCGTCTTAATGGTCATCAATCGACTAGCAGATGATAAAGGCGAATGACCCTCTCTACACCCTCTATATAGCGGCTGTTTAGCTGCGTCTAACATACAAAAAACCTTTGTATTGTTGTTAGTGTGAATGAAAAGGGGTGAAATATATAGATGTTTGGATTTCTAAACCCGATGGATTTTCCCTCTGGAATCCGTCGGAATCTTTGAAATTCAAACGGCTCTAAAACAGCTATATTAACGGCTATATTTCTCCGATGAATTTCTGACAGAAACACATAACGGATATATTCCCTCGGGAATCGGTTTCCTTTTACCGACGGTAATTAATCCGTCGGTAATTCCCGACTACTTCCTGACGGAAATCCACAACGGATATATTATGTCGGGTTTATACAGGTAATTGGTCCCTGTTTCCCGGCGGAAGTAACCCGTCGAAAATTTTCGACGGATTACTGACTGTTTGCCGACGTATCATTTTCCGTCAGGTTGGCATCGGATTTCTGATAGTAATTTCCGATGAAATATGGGCCGTCGGTAATGTTGTCGAGAATCTCTGTGTTTTCTTGTAGTAATTCAAAGAAAGCAAAGTGTTGATTTTAATCAGGATTTGTATCTCGACAAATGCTAAGAGTGTATTTGCACCCAAATTTTATTAAACTAATATAAAATTTGGTGTATTTAAGGGTCTAGAATAAGATGTCAAAAATTTTTTACATCAATGTTTTAAATATTGCACAAAAACTATTTTTGTGATTTTTGAGCCGGCCATGATTCCATGTAGTGCAATATATGTTTTTTTTTTAAGGGGGAAGAGGCAAATTGTTGAAGATTTAGGATGATCCACCGAGTATTTTAACCCCGACATTAGTGGAGGGTAAGATAATTAGACAGCGTTATCCTTTTTTCGAAGCTATCTACTAAAGCTAACCTTTCTCTATTTTAACAGACGACAATTTGTTTAATTTTTTTTTAAAATTTATATATCAAAACTAGTAAACTACAGAGACGAAGCCGAAGCCATCACCGTCGTCGTCTTTTAAACCTCCATTATCATCGTCGTACGTTGAAAATACGTCGACTTGTAGAGCGTGCTTAACATCTTCCAATCCCTGTAACCCCTTTCCTTCGCCCCATTTTCGATTTTCCTGCATCTCCGACTCAAAAGGTTCTTCTCCATCTGTCTTGGTCTCGATTCTCTTGAGTTTTCCTTCTCATTTCATTGTTTCTTCTGTTTATACATCGCTCATTTATCGATTCATCTGTTACTCCCTCTCTTTCTTGATTTTGAAAAAAAAGGGGAAACTTTTGGGGTTCTCCGCAGAGAGGATTGAAATCTGAATCCTAGTTTCCCCCTTATTGATTATCTTGGCATTTTTTAAATCAAGAATATCTTGATTGTTCTGATCTAGAATGTTTTCTTATAGCAAGGATTGTGGTTTTAGCAAATGGGGTTGATTCTCGCAATCTTTTTCAATTGATAAGGATTTTACCTTTAGAGACACAAGTCAAATCAGGTTAATCAAAGGGATTGTTGGGGGTAGAATGATCTTGAGAATAGGCTCACTTTTTTTGTTTAGTTTCCTTCTATCTTCTATTTGGTCATGCTTCTTTGGTACATCTGGTGCTGCAATGCATATGGATATGGTAAAATGTTTGATTATATGTATGCATTTGCAACACCTGTAGAACCAGCTTCTTTTCATGAGTTTTATACCTGTTAGTGAGCTCTTCAGTGACCTGAATGTGTATTTTGTTTGAGCTTTTTCTGGTGTTGAATTTCCTGGATTATAGTACGTCCAATATGATGAATATCTGATTCTTGTAAAGTTCTCTGATTCATTCAACTGGTGGTGATAATTCCTCAGACCTACCCTCGTAATTTCCAATCTTCTATGACTGTGCAGAGAACATTTGTAATTTTCATAGCTGAGAATATGATGTTTTTCTTGAACAGGAACTTACCTCCCATGGAAGGGAACTTCATCAGGTCTGATGCTCAACGAGCATATGACAATGGCTTCACGGTCAAACAAAAACCTAATCTCATTACGGGTCCAATCGGAGCTCTAAAAGCTGATGAAAGTGGTTGTTTTGATTGCAATATATGTCTAGACACAGCCCATGATCCGGTGGTCACCCTCTGCGATCACCTTTTCTGCTGGCCTTGCATTTACAAGTGGTTACATGTTCAGTTATCTTCTGTCTCCATTGATCAGCACCAGAACAACTGTCCTGTCTGCAAATCCAACATTGCCATCACCTCATTTGTTTCTCTCTATGGAAGAGGCACGTCTTCGCCTTCTTCAGCGTTTGCCTCCAAGAAACAAGACTCAGAGTCTACAGAAATACCACGCAGACCCGCTCCATCAACTTTAACCAATCCAATCACCTCAGTATCATCTCTGAACCCAAGCTTGCAGCATCAAACAATGTCTCCAATATTTCATAACCACCAATATTCCCCTCGTGGCTTCACTACAACGGAATCAACCGACCTTGCCAATGCAGTTATGATGAGTTTTCTCTACCCGGTGATTGGAATGTTTGGGGACATGGTCTACGCCAGGATATTCGGAACCTTCACAAACACAATAGCTCAGACTTACCAAAGCCAGAGGATGATACAGCGTGAGAAATCTCTTAATCGGGTGTCGATATTCTTCCTTTGCTGCATCATCCTTTGCCTCCTTCTCTTCTAGCTATGTTTCTCTCTTTTTGTATAGTTTGTGATGTAAATAGGCTGTAAAAGTCGAAGTCACTGTGGTATAACAACTACGGACATTATTGTTCCGAGTTAGGTCTCAAATTGCAGGTCAATTACTCGCTGTGTATTGCATATCTAATATCTAATATCTATTGATAATCTTCATGAACCATTGGAGAAGCATGTGAACACTTCATCATCTATTTGTTCCACCTCTTATATCAGATAAATTTATCTTCCTGGGTTATTCTGATATAATATATTACCGTATATGTCGAGAATGGACCCAAAATGTTAGACATTCTAAAGGGTTTACTTAAGAAATAACTAGATGATATTGTGAGTAGAGTTTCTCTGTGAAGAGAAGAAGTGAATTGGTGTATTATTCTGACATCAAAAATAGTGAAAATCTTCACATTGTTCTGTCACATTGCAGAAAGAATTATAAGGATTAATTCGACACATAACATCTAAACAGAAATCACCTCTAACATACGCATTGAGCTGCAAGCGCATTAGATGTCAAAACAAGTCTAGTAACAAGCGCACTTAGCCGGTTAGCTCCAGGACCGGGCTTGATCTTTGACGGATCACCAAACTTTGAGCATTTCGGTGTGCCTGCACACCAACCACCAGGTGTAAAGTTCCCATTACCTCTACTGAGCAGCTCTTTATCGATTCTGTCAAGAGCAGGATCGTTGTGTCTGAACTTGCGGGCAAACACAGCTCCGCTTGCAATCATCCTCTCTGTATCGTTGATGTTGAGTGTCCGAGGATGCTGTTTAGGAGGACGGTCCCACGAGATGTAATGCAGGTCAGAGTTCACCACCGTGGTCGAGTACTCTGGTGCGTTGCAGATCTGTGGAAATATCCTTCTGGTGTAGAGAGGAAATAAGTGTAATACATTAGGAGAGTTCGTGGAAGATTGTCCCATCCCCAAATGCAATATTCTACGAACGACCGAGATAAGACCATCCAAGCGGAACCTTAAGTTTCATCGAAACACGGAATTAGTCACCAATATTCTCACTAATTACTGAATGTATATGAACACTAATTACCAGTGAATAGTTTGAATGCAGTTGGCTTGGTTTTGCGAGGTGTAACCCAGAAGACATCAGACTTTTTCGTTGAGTAAAGCCCTGGGTCTATGATCCAAGGCTTTGCTCGTTTCTCTCTGCCACAAAACAGAATCTCATTTGGATTAAACACATCTCAAAGTAGTAGAATACATAGAACTTTTAACAATAAGGATCATTACTCTTTCCAGCCTAGCTTGCTAGAGTGGTCGATAAAGTTGAGGTTCCGGTCCAGCCCCGAGAATGTATGAATGAGATCTGCAAGTGAGAAAAACAGACATTGATGATCCAAGCAGAGAGATTAATTATTCAAAAGAGGCAGTAGACATTTATATATATATATATACCATCTTGAGTCACTAGAGGATAATCCGAGGCGCTGAGATTGATGAACCAATCCCAATCTTTACTCTGCTTCAAGAGAATGGCGCAAGCACGGAGCGTATTCGTCACCATCGTAGGTCCTCGATATGTAACGAGGTTAGCCTTTGTGATCATGTAAACATTCCCAACGTCGCTAAAAACAGGATCTTCCCTCACACGTTTAGCCAGCTCAAGCCTCTCTTCAGCAGGAGACTCGAGATCGAGATGAACAACGTATTGGTTCCTCGGATGGTACTGATCAGAAGATGCAGAGGAGAGTGTAGAAAAGAATTCAGGGGAGTATTGACAAGAGTTGAAGTGAATGGATGAGGTGGTAAGTGGCAAAGACTCGGATTGAAGAAGAGGCTTTGTCGTTGAAGCTTGGGCGAGATTAAATAGATGTGTCGTGTCGTTATTTCTATTTTCTTTTATGCTGAATAATGTGAGATTTGGAGTGTCGAGATGAGACCTTATGTCTTTTTTATTCATTACAAAATGGATTTACAACAAAAATAAAAGCCATAAGAAGTCCATTCATCGATATCACCAAGGAAGCAAGAAGAGTCATCTCCACTCTAACACGTGTCATGTGATTGGAATAACAAAGACACGTGTTGCTGGAGAAAAGTGATACGCTTTCATC
Organism: Kernera saxatilis; assembly: GCA_900406395.1. NCBI lineage: Eukaryota > Viridiplantae > Streptophyta > Magnoliopsida > Brassicales > Brassicaceae > Kernera > Kernera saxatilis. The sequence continues at coordinate 3,458 of OVAY01002993.1, read as the reverse complement.
GTCCTTCGCCGCTAGCTACGATTCCGGTGAAACGGATCGATGCCGGAGAAGATATTTAGGACATCCGTACGTCATTTTTTCACCAAGAAACTGCAAAACCAGTTAAAAATAGATACACGATACATCAAAACTCATTCGCTTGCCAAATTCATCAATAAGAAATGAGATCCGCCGAATAGCGAGTAAAAGAGGATGATGTTCTGAGCCACATCTGTTTGCTAACAAATCGAAGCTCCTTTTACTTGAAATCACGGCTAAAAGGCAATCTTAAATTTGCCAAAGAAAAAAACTTCTTTTCAAACAACCTTAATGACAATCTCCTACGATTAGTTTTGTAAACCACTGAACCAACAAAAGAAAGAAATATAAATCCACATCTAAATGAGAAGAAAGCCAACGAATCGACAACATCAACTCTTGTGGAGATTATTCAAAACTGAAAGTAAACACGGCACAAGAGAAACCGTAATATAAGTCGGATACATCAGACGGCGAGGAAAAACAACGAAGCCGACCAACACCGGTTAAAGAAACCGGAAGCTGCCAGACAAAAAGCTAGCCATCATGGAGATGCTAGATGAAATGTCCGACTAAATCGGGATAAGAAAATCCGGAAGAAATCCGGATGGCAAAAGAGAAAAGCTTTCTCTCATCTCAGAAAAATTTTAGAGAGAGAAGAGAGAGAGAAAGTCCCTTATAAAGATCACTTAAATGGCGTTTGCCATGAAAACATGAGAGAGTGTGATTAAATCGTTTCTGATTACTCTATCTCGTTTAGCATCTTGTTATCGGTTTTCATATTCAATAAGAAGAGGATTTACAGAGATCTTAACTTCAAACTCTAACATTAGTGCGGTGAAACTCGATCGAATCTAACGCGAGTGGTGATCGATTGGAAAGTAGAAGCGGGTGCGAAGATGAGTTTCCTTGAGGTTTCAATTTTCACAGGTGGTGATGGAGATGGTGATGATTTGCGAGAGTGGATTTCATCCCTGGAGAATGCGTTTGTACGGTACAAGTTCACAGATTCAAAGAAACTAAATTTTGCACAGGCAGTAATCAAAGGTGAAGCTAGCGTCTGCTTTAATCATCGACAATGGTTTTTTCCTTTCTGCAGCTGGAAAAAAATGAAGAACGAACTGATATTAAAGTTTGCTGACGATGATGATTCGGTGAAGATCAAGTTGAGAATCCAATATGATAGATGCCACGATTTTCTCCTGAACGGCAATCAATGGAAGCAACAAAGTAGTTCCGCACAGATCCAAAGATCACATCACGAACAAGAAGAGAATCATCACACGGATTCAATCAAAGAGTCTGGTTTTCTTCATCCGACGATTCGGCAAATTCATGTACCAGTCTGTACGTTGGAACCTAGCCTTAGACTTTGTAGTGAGTCATCGGATGTTTTTGCTGATTTTTCATATGGATTGGTGAGAAACAGTCGGGTCTATTCACAACCTGGTCTTGAAAATGTCACTAAGAAGTCAGAGACATACCAGGTGTTCGACAAAATGCTCCTTAGAAAACACAAACATCAAAGGAGGAAGAAAAGTATGACGCCTAAGTCTTGGATGTTTCAATACAAATCTAGGAAAGATAAGAAGCAAATTCAACTTGCTGAGATAGAGAAAATCAGATTTGGGAGGACAGAGAAGAATGTGAGTGGGTTGAATGTGGTTTGTGTAGTACACTGGTTTGGTCGAAACGTTTAGGTTACAAATTCAGGGAAGAGGAAGTTGTGCAAAACTTGGTGGTTTAAATTCAAACACAGCAAAAAGAGTAGAGCCACATTTCGATTAAGGAGGATGTGTATGAACAGGAATAAGCATCATGGAATGCTATCTATGGTGTTTCATTCTCTTCATGGAATGAAAGACTCAAGTATTCTTGTTGTTACAGCAGAATGTGAGAATAGAAAGCAACATTTTGGGACTGCAAGACTCTAAATTTGGCATCGTTGGAGGAACAAAACAAAGAATTTAAATACAGTTTTTGAACTTAGTTTGTTGAGTCGGATGCTCTCTCAATCTAAGGCAGCAGCAACGGTAGCAAGTGTTTCACAGTCTACAACACTAGAACAAGATGGTGCAGCGAATAGTTGGTGGTTGTGGCTTCATGAAGATGACAGAGAGATAATACAAGACCACACATTTTGTAAAGGGTATCTAGTGGTAAATGAGCTGCTGTTACAGAACATATCGGTTCTTCAACAAGTGAAGCAACATCAAGTCTGGTCACAAAATGTACATAAATTGAGTGTGTTTGATCGTCGGGAATATATTGAGCTGCTCATTGTGGTCAAAGTTTCAATAATTCCACATAACCTCATTGCTGGAGAGAGCAATAACTACATCAGTTTGTGCTCCACGGCTCAATGCTCAAACATGTCAAAGGCTGGTGAGATGGGATTCAAGAAGCATGATTCAGCTTGTCTTTGGTGATGTGCAGTTTCAAGTGAAACACAAATGGCGAGATAAGCTACTATAACCAGGAGTTTTCATCGGGTGTCTTGCTGCACTGTCTTTTTTCTCGTTTGGCTGCACCACATGTCTTCTTTTCACGCTTGAGGACAAGCAGCATTTCAAAGGGAGAAGTATTGATAAGAGGCAGAGGAGAGTGAAGAGAAGAATTCATGGGAGTATTGACAAGAGTTGAAGTGAATGGATGAGGTGGCAAGTGGCAAAGACCCGGATTGAAGAAGAGGCTTTGCCGTTGAAGCTTGAGCGAGATTAAATAGACGTGTCGTTGTTTCTATTTTCTTTTATGCAGAATATTGTGAGATTTGGAGTGTCGAGATAAGACCTTCAATGGCGTTCGCCATGAGAACGTGAGAGTGTGATTAGATCGTTTCTGATTGCTCTATCTCGTTTCTGATTATTCTAAACCCTAAAAACACGACAAACTCTAAAACNTCCAAATCAGTTTTGAATTATGTTAAATCCGCTTTTTCATTAAGTGATTTTGGTTAACGGGTTGGAGTATTTTTGTCGGATCAATATGGGTCAAACTCAGATCTTATCAATCGCAACTAACAAAACGCTATTTTTGAATAATTAAACGTGATTTAAGATTTTAATTGGATATGTGAAAATAATTAGAATTAGATAGTTTGGATGTTTTCGTGATGAACTTGTATAGTTCGGATAGTGTAACGATGAATCAAAATATTTAGAAGAAAATAGTTAGGGATGCATTAGTGGGGTGGTTTAAAGAAGTCAACCCTTAAATTTTAGTAGTACTAACTTAAAAAAAAAAACAAAAAAACTACTGCATTCGTAACTGAACCAAACCGGGATTGACAAAAAAGAAACCAAACCGGGATTGACAAAAAAGAAACCAAACCGGGATTGGACGAGGTCGGGTTATTATATAATAGATAGACTAGAAAGTTAATAACACATGCAGACGAAAGCTGAAGGGAACAATAGGGAGCGGAAGAACCCTAAGTAGAA
>OVAY01002992.1:0-13821 GCA_900406395.1 Kernera saxatilis | reverse complement strand
TATATATATTCAACTATACATATTATTAACCGTATAAAATTGAAATTCTGAAGATACACTCTTACAAAAAATTAACTATAAATTAAACGGTCAGAATGTCGATCAGAAGATGAAGGACTAGGCCTGGGATTTTNTGTCGATCAGAAGATGAAGGACTAGGCCTGGGATTTTGACTACTCGGTTTGGATTCGGATCGGTTGTTTCGGATTTTCGGGTATGGAGGTTTAGGTCCTATTCGGGTATTTTAAATTTTTTGTTCGGTTTCGGTTTGGATCTTTTCGTGTTCGGGTCAGTTCTCGGGTATATGTTGAGAACCGATAAAAAACTGAAAAACTATCGGTGCGGTTCGAATTGGTTACTTTTGTACCCAAAAATACGCAAATGTAACAAAAAAATCCGAAATACCCGAATTTTTTTAGAATTGTACTACTCAAATCTACCCAAAAGTAATAAAAAAACCCGAAATCCCAAAAACACTAGAATTGTATCACCTAAAAATTTATCCAAATTATCCGAATACAACTAATATATTTTAGTGTATAATTATATTTCGGGTATTTAGGGATACCCATTCGGTTCTCGGTTCGGTTCGGATTCGGTTCCGGTTTTTTGGGTATAGGGATAGATGGCCCTGTTTGGGTATTTTAACAGTTCTGGTTCGGTTCAGTACCATATTTTTCGGGTCGGGTTCGGGTCAGGTTTCGGGTAAAAGTCGCAGGGCTATGAAGGACGATGCGGTTCGGAGTCAACAAAGCTAACATTCATGTCTGTTGGAAAAGCAACTGTCTTGACATTTGAAAGAATTGTGAGAATTTTTCGAAGCACACAGAGAAACTTTCTATTAAGGAAGACTTGATACTCAAGTAGATATGTATAATTAGATTTTGTTATATTTCCTTTTTCTAGATAATTCCAATTCTATAAGGATACTTGTATAAATTGACCCCGAACATATCATAATACACAAGCTATTCAATCATTTCTTTGAATCTTTCGAGTGCTGCAATGGATGGTGAATTTTGCACAAGCCCAATATTTATTGACGAATAAATTGGAAGGTTTTGTTTTTCTTGTTGATAGTATCTTATTCTTTCACAAATTGGATTTTGCATGAAATCGGCACAAATTTTGCTCCAACCGATTCGACACATATGTTCTCTATGGACAGGTGCTGAGGTTGAGGCAGCCAATTTGTTAGAGACAAAGATACAATCTACAGGAAGTGAAAACTGTGTGGGTTTTGAAGACGCATCCACTAGTTTTGTGTCATCGGTTTGGTGTTGAAGAAGATGTTGAACTTAGGTTTTTTTTGTGTCTCAAATGTCCACATTTCTTACATTTAGTGGAAATCCAAAAATACTCCACTGTTACCACAGATATTATGCCTTTCTGTTCATATTTAGTTTAACTTAATTAGTCCATTTACCTATGATTTTTTTTTGTCTTGTTATTAGTCAAATATATATTAATTTGTTTTAACTCGTTCTTTTGTTTACCACATTTAATTTGGTTTCACTGTTTTAGGTTGCTTAGTTTCCTTGTTTTGCTGTAGTAAAATAAAAACAATTGAAATTAACAAATCACCCTTTTTTTTTCATTGAAGTTAAAACAAATAATTTCTTTAGCATATTTTTCAGTTTAAGTTCAAATTGATGGGTTTCTAGTTAAGACGTTTCAATTTCTCGGCTTGATTATAATGAAATGGTTTTAGACGTTAACGAAGCATTTGTTATGTCAGTTAATATTTGAAAAACGGTTAAGAAAACGGTTGACTTGATGTATCAGGTAAGTACGAACATCACATTAGTGCTCTTATTCATAGAATACGTTAATGACTCTGAAGAGTACTCCATAATTCTATTTAAGTTTCACAGGCTTGCACATATGCTACATGTATAGAGGCATTATGAAATATGTAAGAAAAAGTTCTAAAAATAATAATTCAACAATGTTTGACAAAATTCATTTCAATTGTTTTTATTTTAAAATAAATCTATCATCTGAATAGGAAATCTATCACTCAAAATAAGTCTACAGACTTATGTGTTTTTGCGAAAATTCGCTTGCATTTTTTGTAAATACGGGCTTTTTTTTGCTGACGTAGGAAAAAAAATTAATGGCATTTATGTAATATTTGTTTCTGACAATGCTATTTAAGGGTACAATAGGTATAATAACCTAAAATCTTATGGAAAAAACACATAGATTATTCTAGTAATAAAACCTTAAATTTGCATATGAGACAAGAGATTAATTTTCGTCCTCATACTTAATTGGTATTGACAGACTTATCACATAGATTTATTGTGTTTACATAACAGATTTAAAAACCATTGACAAACTTTTTGATGAGTATGACAGATTTTAATTAAGTATGACAGATTTTTAAAACATACTTATTTGTGATCGACAGATTAATAAGTTATATTGGTATCAGACTTATTTAAACAAAAAATAATAATGTCAGACTTTTGAAAGAACATAAATAAGTATGACTTTAGTTAGACTTATTTCGTTTCAAAAGTTATTTACTAGACTAGCCTCGATGTGATGTCATATTTTTTTTTACGTTATGATAGTCTTATATTTTTAAAACTTGATTTTGAGACGTGATGACAGATTTTAAGTTTGACTGAGGTAAAAAACTTATCTCTTACTAGAATAACCTTTTAATGGTGGTAGACTATTCATACGACAGACTTATGATGCTCTTTTACTGTCAGACTTAACATGACAAACATATTTCGTATATGACTGATTATGTTAAATGTGGAATTACTTTGCGATAAAGTTTTTTCATGACACATGCATTTTTTGAGATTGTAATTAGTTAGTTATTATTTACTGTTTTGTGAAACCAAAGAAATTAACCAAACCGATAACATATTAGCATAGACCATTATAAAAAGTTTAATTGTGAAAATGTTTTACATTGTAAATACTGAATACATTATGATTATGACAATTTGTTTTCTGTTTTTTTTTTGAAGTCTGATTTTGTTAAATAAATAAGACTTGATTAATTGTTAAGTATGTAAGTAAGATAATTTTAACTGATTATGTAGATTTTTTTCTTTCAATTTTTTTAATGTTAAGACTCACAACCATCATCATTCACACCATCATCATGATCATGTTCTTCCATATCATTGAAATATGTGTTTGTCTACAAGTATGTGATGAATGCTAATAGTGTTTGATGTGTTTATTCTCATATTCAACTTATTTGTAGCCACAACTCTCACTACTAAGGTTCCATCATTTTTTATACAAATATAACTAATATTATAGTGGTAGAGGTTCCGTAAAATTAGCCAGCATTTTATAAATAAATCTATTGTAATAGTACAAAAAAATCTGCTATAACAATTCATATATATTTGCTGCAACAATTCAAATAAATATTTCCTAACTTGCTTCTTTTCCACATTGAATCGAACAGGCAATCATAGAATTTCAGCCACCACACCATATATAATAGGGCACCTCGAACATGAACAAAATAAAATCACATATGAAAATTTCAACAAAAGTGAGAGTAACTGCTTGCCATTTTATTGACACAGTCATGCAAGATCCTAAATCTCTAAATAAATCTAAACTAATTACAACAAGATCAATTCAGTACATCTTAGAGCTTCGGAGATCCATTCACAATCAACAAAGATATAATAATATATGAGGAAATTTGTAAAAATATTACTAAAACTTAATAATTTTTGAAAACTAACCCCTGTTTTTTAAAGTTTGAAAACTAACTTTTTGACAATGGAAATTATTTAAAAATTCAATTATAAAAATAATTAGTTATTTTTGTCGTTAAAAAAATAATAATCAAATTTCTCTATCAGATCAAATTTTCCTACCAGATTAAAAAAAAAATAGTTATTATTCAGAATTTTAGATCCATCAAAAGTGAAACAAAAAATACCTAAAAAAGGTTGCAGGAGCAGAATTCAAATTTTCATCTCAGATCAAGTTCAAGTGATAAAAAATAGACAAGCATAATTCTGACATTTTGGGCACATCTCAGTATCTAGCACCCGGTCATCATCGCAGGACACGCATGAGTCTCCTCTATGGTAAAATCGCAGCTTCTGAATAGTCTGATTGACATTATTGTCTATGTCCAACAAGTCAAACAATTCATCGTAGTGATCTTTAGTCACTCCAAAGAGGCCACCAATTTCTAAATGTTTCACTTGAAGCTTTCCCGCATACTTCCGATCCCTCAGGATGCTCAAAACACCATCGATAGTGATCCTTGTGCATCCGGACACGCCAAGCTGCCAACCACAAAACAATTATTAGGTTTAAAAAAGATCCCACAAATCAATTCTATATCATTGGTAATCCAAATAAAAGGTTGCAGGAGCAAAATTCAAATTTTCCTCTCAAAATTCAAATGTCAGCAGCATTTTTTTCCTATGCCAAAGATTCGGCTTTTGAACAGATTATATGACTGTACTGTTCTTGAGAACAATTTCTTTTAGGTTCTTAGACTTTCGTTTCTTTCTAATAAGATGAGATGAGGAAACAAACAAAAAGATTTTTCTAATTAATTGAACTTACATCTTTTTATCGTTTATTTTGTTATCAATTATCAAATGTTTGGTTTCATGTTTTGTGTATATTGGATTTGTACATTTCTGTAACCAAAGTAACACAGAACAAACACCAAACTAAACTAAATCAAACAAGTCACAAACCAAACCAGACTAATTTCGGTTTGAATTCAGCTAGAGTTTTATTAAAGCCAAACTAACCAAACTGAAATACTGATGGAGCGGAAGCACGAAAAAAACTTGTTTATCAAGTTCCCTAGAATCTAAAGAAAACAAGGAGAAACTTTGTTTTCTTCACGTAAAATAGAGGGACGAGATTTATAAAAGATCAATGAAATTTTGTCATCATATATATCTTAATCGTATTTTTTTTTAAAAGTAAATACATAGTATTTTAGTATTTTTGTATTTTTGTAATTTTAAATATTCAAAATTAATGAAAAAGTTAGTTTACAAAAAAATTCAGAACATGGGTTAGTTTTCAAATTCCAAAAGTTTTTATATTATTAAACCAAATGTCCCATAATATATTGCTTAAGCACATGATTCCAAAAAAGAAGAGGAATAGGTTTGGATCGTAAGCCACTATACCTCATATCCAATGCAAAATCACAGATCTAAACTAGCAACTCGCATGAAAACTGTATATAAGAGTTATGACCTTGCAATCCAATCTCTATGATGTCGACGCCGAGTTTAGCAAGCTGATATGTGATGTCATTGTGACAAAGGAGAAAGATTTGAGACAGAACACGAGAAACGAAGGGAGACGGAACGATGACGACATGGTTGGAAATGAGCGATTCGAACAATGGACACGAACGAGAGGCGGAAGAGATGGATAGCAAGGAATCACCGTTGATGGTGGTGGAGAAGTGCAGCGCCAAAGACGGCAGCTAGGGTTTGGATAATCGAACGTTGGGTGAAAGAAAAGAGAGATAAGATAGAAAAATGGAAAACGTGAGAGATAGAAAAGATATTTATGTTTTGGTTTTTATTTTTATTTTTATCTTTATTATTTTTTCTGGTTCAAAAATAAATCAAAATGGCACTGTTGTAAATAGTTGAAAAAAATGGATAAAACGTCTTTTTCCAAAAATATATGTCATTTTAGTAAATATGTCAAACATGTGTTATTCAAGTAATAAACTCTAAAATTAGAGTCATTCTGAGTAATTATCCAAAAAAAAAATGCCATCATAGCTGAAAAACTGCACCACTAGTTCAGCGGGAGTTGAATTCTATTCATTGTAACCTCGTGATCATGGATTGAAACGCGTTACTTATAATAATTACTTTTAATAAAATATTATAACTAAAATTCATTAAAAGCATTTAATTGTCCAAAAATCCATCTTTATTAAATAGATAATATATCGGGAACGTCTTAAAAGAGAGTTAAGACAACAGAAAATATTAAATGGCATTAAAGTCTTTTGAAAGAAAATATATCATAAAACCCGTTGTTCCCGAAAACTAGCACACTTCACCACCGGCTTGAACTTACTCAACTTCCTCAACTAAAAAGGGTAAAGAGGGGTGAGTATCGAAAGTTACTCAATGGGAGCGGTTGTCCATGTCCACATGATCTCAAAGCAACATCAAACATAACGAAGCACATACAAACAAGATTTTAGAAACGCAACCATTCATAACTACTGTACAGAGCACATGCATCACTAAACCTTATCAATCTAGCACATAATCCGCAATCACATACACAAGCAATCCATCCGTACATGCCAGCCCGTCGGCCCAATCTCATTATGTAGGCCCGTCGACCTATCCCTCAGGATTTTTTAAGGTTACAATCAGGCCGATATGAAAATACGCCCTATGAACTTCCTCCATGCAGTCATACCAGCGTACACGCAGCCCTAGCAAGCAATAACGAATGCAACCAACATGCTCCTACATTCCCACTACCATGTCACATCATCAATCAGCATCGAACATTCATCATATATCATTACTCACCTAGGGTCATTCTACATGAGCCTAATCATACTCAATGTCTACTTTAGGATCCACAGATCACGCATTCTCACCTTAGCTTACTGAAGACGATTGGGTGAACGAGAGACAAGGAGGGAGCAGCTACTAAAGACTGAGATCTCCGCTTAGAAAAAGAAAGAAGAGATTACTTGCTAAGCAAGAAAGGAAACTCGAAGTTTCCATAAATAGAAGAGGTCGGGAAAGGAAACTTTACATAAAAGTAACTTTTCGAAAACAGAAAATTTCCAAAAATAGAAAGTTTTCAAAAGAGAAAAGAGTTTCCAAATCGGAAAACTGCCATAAATGGAAATTCCATATAAGGAAGGGAATTAGATCCAATTACCTTAAGTAATTAGAGAAGGTGGCGTCTAGGGTTTAGGAGAGGCTCGCCGGAAAGCAGATCAGAGACGTTGGTTTGCTCAGGACGGCGGCTGCTCGGCACGGATCCGTCTCGGGCGGCTCAGGTAACTCGCGGGCAGCTTGGATTGGGCTCGGGTGAGGCTCGGCGGTCTAGAGTGAGGCGCAAGGAGAATCAGCGGTGGCCTTAGGCAGTGCACGGAGGCGGCTGGTGGTGGTGGAGGTAGCCGGAGATTTAGTTCAGATGGAAAGGAGAGAGAAACGGCTACTCAGAGAAAAATGGGCCGAGCTTTGCTGATGCCTCTCCAGGGAAAAGTGAGAGGTATTTATAGAGTGGAGACTAGGTCTAGGGTCCCTAGGGTTTCCTTTTTCGGTTAGGGCCTGGCTTTTTATGAGACTTGGGTTTTTCCAAAATAGGTCGGGTTTGGGCCATTACAATTCTCCCCAACTACAAAAGAATTTGTCTTCGAATTCACAACCATCACCTGTGAAACTTCTTCGTCCTCAAAGAATTATGGGTGGTCCTATATGAAACGATGCTCGGCTTCCCATGTCTCTTCCAGAAGACCATTTCGTTCCCAACGAACTTGAACAAATATTTTCTTGTTCCCTCATGCATTACTCACCCCTATCAATCTAGCACATAATCTGTAATCTCATATTCAAGCAAGACATCCGTACATGCCGGTCCGTCGGCCCAATCTCATTATGTCGACCAGTCGATTTATATCTCAGGATTTCCTACCTGGCCCGTAAGCCTACAATCATGCCGATATGAAAATACGCCTTATGAACTTCCTCCATGCGGTCATACCAGCGTACATGCAGCCCTAGCAAGCAATAACGAATGCAACCAACATGCTCCTATATTCCCACTACCATGTCACATCATCAATCAGCATCGAACATTCATCATATATCATTACTCACCTAGGGCCAGTCTACATGAGCCTAATCATACTCAATGTCTACTTTATGATCCACAGATCCCGCATTCTCACCTTAGCTTACTGAAGACGATTAGGTGAACGAGAGAGAATGAGGGAGCAACTACTGAAGACTGAGATCTGCGCTTAGAAAACGAAAGAAGATGTTACTTGCTAAGCAAGAAAGGAAACTCGGACTTTCCATAAATGGAAGAGCTCGGGAAAGGAAACTTTACATAAAAAGAACTTTCCGAAAATGGAAAGTTTCCAAAAATAGAACCTTTCCAAAAGAGGAAAGAGTTTCCAAATCGGAAAACTGCCATAAATGGAAATTCCATATAAGGAAGGGAATTAGGGTTTTAGATCTACTATCTTAAATATTAGGGAAGGTGGTGGCTAGGGTTTAGGAGCGGCTCGCCGAAAAGCATATGAGAGACGGTGGTCGACTCGGACGGTGGTTGCTCGTCTCAGATCCGTCTTGGGTGCTTCGGGTAACTCACAAGCGGCTTGGATCGGGCTCGGGTGAGGCTCGGCGGTCTCGAGTGAGTTGCAAGGAGGCTCGGCGGTGGCCTTGGGCAGCGAACAAAGACGACTGGCGGTGGTGGAGGTGGCCGGAGATGAAGTTCAGATGGAAAGGAGAGAGAAACGGCTACGCAGAGAAAAACGGGCCGGGCTTCGCTGGAGATTTGCTGATGCCTCTCTCAGGGAAAAGTGAGAGGTATTTATAGAGTGGAGTCTAGGTCTAGGGTCCCTAGGGTTTCCTTTTTCGGTTAGGGCTTGGCTTTTTCGGAGACTTGGGTTTTCCAAAATAGGTCGGGTTTGGGCCATTACAATTCTCCCCAACTAGAAAATAATTTGTCTTCGAATTCACAACCATCACCTATAAAACTTCTTCGTCCTCAAAGAATTTTGGGTGGTCTTTTTTGAAACGATGCTCGCCTTCCCAGGTCTCTTCCAGAATACAATTTCGTTCCCAATGAACTTGAACAAATCTTTTCTTGTTCCCATTGGGTCTGCTTTCCTTACGGCCCAAAACCGTTGTTGGAAAAACTTGTACCGTCAAATTCTTCTCCAGGTCCTTTTGAGGGTGCGGTAAATTCAGGTCTGGTTCTCTGACAACTTTTCTCAACACGGAGATTTCGAACACCTTATGAAACTCTTTCAGCTCTGCAGGTAGGTCCAAACGGTAAGCTACTGCGCCAACTCTCTTAGTGATGGTATACGGTCCCATGTAGCGCGGTCTAAGCTTCTTCAGGCTATGGGTCTCATGCTCCCCTCTGAAGGTTTGCATCTTCAAGTACACAGACTGAAGACGATTGGGTGAACGAGAGAGAAGGAGGGAGCAGCTACTAAAGACTGAGATATGCGTTTATAAAAAGAAATAAGATTTTACTTGCTAAGCAAGAAAGGAAACTCAGACTTTCCATAGATGGGAGAGGTCGGGAAAAGAAACTTTCCATAAATAAACTTTTCGAAAATTGAAAGTTTTCAAAAATAGAAACTTTCCAAAAGAGAAAAGAATTTTCATATCAGAAAATTGCCATAAATGGAAATTCCAGATAAGGAAGGTAATTAGAGTTTTAGATCTAATTAATTAAGGTAATTAGAGAAGGTGGCGGCTAGGGTTTAGGAGCGGCTCGCCAGAAAGCAGATCGGAGACGGTGGTCGGCTCGGACGGCGGCTACTTGGCTCGGATCCGCCCGATAACTCGTGTGCGGCTTGGATCGGGCTCGGGTGAGGCTCGACGATCTCGGGTGAGGCACAAGGAGGCTCGGCGGTGGTCTTGGGCAGCAAACGGAGGCGACCGGCGGCGGTGCAGGTGGCGATTGGATGGAAAGGAGAGAGAAACGGCTACGCAGAGAGACTTGGGGGTTTTTCAAAACGGCTAGAGTTTCCTTTTTTGGTTTGGGCCTAGGCTTTTTCTGAGACTTGGGCTTTTCCAAAATGGGCCAGGTTTGGGCCATTACACTCCTCTCACTCATCTGCATCCATGGAAAGAGAGATATATACAAACAATTTCTTTTAAACCGTTAAAACTACCACATAGCATGAAATCGGAACGTCTTGCCATCAAACTAAAATGGTTTGGTGAAATTAATTTACGGATTAGAGTTTAATAATAATATAATATTAATTTAAGTTTAACCAAATAAATAGGATCATTGTGCCATGTTGTCACATTGTTTTGGTCTTGTAACAAATGACAAAACGAGGCTATCCCTCACGCAGCTAAAATGAAAATTTCGTTCTCCGCTCTTAGAAAAATGTTACTTTCACACATTCTTAATTAGGGTAGAATCACAAATTATGAAACTTAAATGGATTAGTTACTATTTTGTCCTTTATTACATGACATCTCAACTAACTTGTGAACCACCACACGAAACAAGTACATAAGTGACTTGATTTAGACTTCCACTATACATCTTTTTCTTAATATCTTTTCGCCCAGAAAATATAATTAAAAAGATTAAGAGTGTTAAGAACACATAAGTCGGCATAAAACAGTTCGATCCTGAACTCATTAAGATCTTTTCCATTGAGCCATCCCGTGGCCGTCTTAGTGATTTCGACAAGAACCGAGCTGAGGAAGAAACTATAAAACCAAAGAACACTGGAAACTACAGTTGTAAGACACATGATATGCAAACACCGTTTTGCTTTATTAGAAATCAATTAAACAATCTTTACAAACTTGTTTAATTAGATTTACTCTACGTTGCACCAGCAACTCGACACTCACCAATTCCAAATCTACCCGGCTTACACACAACACCTGTTGTGTATCACACCGTGGTCACTCACCAAGAACCCTAAATTTCGTTTAGTCTCTTGTGACTTTTTATCTCATGAACGGCTAACCCTAAACAATAGTTTAGCTTTCACTTATACTCGCCAACTACCCTTGGCTGCGATATCTCCTATTTTCTTTCTTTTAGGAATTGAGAATCTTCCAATATCTTCTCTTCAAGATACTCCTTGCTCGCCAAGCTGCATCTTTTGTGCGTCACTTTCTTTTACCACATCATCCTTGTCCTTCGTATCATGAGCCAATTCTTCGTGCTCCAGTTAAATAACGCCACATCATCTTTGCTCTGCATTCATCTGTGTCACACAATGAGCCATGTGTGTGACACACTCGAACCTTAAGTGTAGACTCCAAACTTTTGGATCTTACAATCTCCCCTTTTTTATCTGAATGTGTTACCCCAAGCACTTAATCAAAAACATATACCACCACACATACTAGTCCAGCAATCAACAAAGTTAGTCATCAGAACAAGTCCACATCAGACATGAGACATGACTTGAAGAGCCAATCAAAGCCAAGTGATATTTGAGCTTACACAGCCTCAATAAAGGTCCTCATCATCACACGAAAAAGGCAACAAAGAGATAACATGAAATATCAAAACACATGGTTCATTCCTCGCCATAAGACTCTGCAGCAACACGCATCTTTTCTCCCCCTCCTTGAGTGCACATTCATATAAAAACAAATAACATAAACACTTATCTTGGACTCTGAGTTGCATTGCCGTCAATCATTCCACAACGATGAAGGATGACTCGTGCTTCCCTCATATCAGGATTATCAACTGGGAGATACTGCTGATCAAGAAGTGACCATAGCTTGAATGGAGTGTACCTTTCACATGCGTCAGCGGAAGCAAATCTTTCGTTGAAAAGACACTGAATGAAACACACTCAACAAGCTTGATTCGCTCACAACAAATGGGCTTGAAGCCCAAAATTGAACAGACTCAAAAGCACAGGAAATAAAATCCAAATTTATTGACACAAAGGTCTGAATTGTTGTGTGAAACATAGCAATAAGAGTTCAAGACACCTACATATAACTTATGGGTACCCCATGAATATCATTTCACACATACACATCTAAGAATCAAAAGATCTCAACCTTGAAGGGTGGTAAGTCCTCTTAAGACATCTCAAATGAATCACCTCTTAGAGTGTCTCAAGTGCTGGAGAGAGAGTTAGTACATATTTCACTTTGTATCACACCACAAAAACTGAGAGTTTTTTTTTAGAAATAGCAACTTACTAGCTCGGAAGTGAAATGATCTCACCCCTTGATCAACTCAGGGTAGTCTACGCACCAGCATGCACCTCAAGATCGCCGTCATTGCTTTAAAAAAAAAAACATAAACTCATAATCTCCTCCCATTTTTTTTGTTCTTATCTTAAAGTCATCAAGGGTTTGTCACTCATGTGTAAGACATCCCCTTGCCTGATCCAGACAGTGATCGACTCTAGTCTAAGGTGTGGTAGTAACTTAGCCCAGGTCTATTGTCCTTAGCTTCAGACCTTTGCACCTCTCTTTCCAAATCAAGACAGTGACCAGTCGCCGATCTAAATTGTGTTAGCAACTTAGCCCATGATGGATGTCTGTCATGTTAGGCTCAAGCCCCCTTTTTCCATTTTTTTTTTCTTCGTCACAACTTCATCATTTTCATATGAGTTCTTTTGCCATTCCAGACAGTGATCGACTCCAATCTAAGGTGTGGTAGCAACTTACCCTAGGTCGAGTGTCCTTCTCAATGGCACGCAAGGACAGAGTCTTTAAGATGCATGATGAGCAGCTATTTCCTTGTGCTGCTTAGCTGATAAGAGGTTTTACACATGTGTAGTATGATACAAAGCTTTACTTCCGCACAAACAACCTCTCAGTACAAACACATGAGATTAGAGTTCACAAACACCAAGAGCTTTTCGTAAATACAAAAAGCTATTGAAGTTAAAGGTTTGGTAAAGATATCTGCAAGTTGATTCTCAGATGCGACATGTTTAATGACAACAAGTTTATCCTCAACAAGTTCCCTAACAAAGTGATGTCTAATGTCTACATTCTTAGTGCAGGAATGTTGTACAGGGTTCTTAGATAAATCAGTTGCACTTTTGTTATCACAATTCACGAGTAATGGTTCAGCTTGAATACCGTAATCCGCCAGCATTTGTCTCATCCAGAGGAGTTGCGTACAGCAGCTACCGAGAGTGATGTACTCCATTTCTATAGTCGAGAGTGACACACAGTTTTGTTTCTTGCCGTGCCACAAGATCATGTTGTTCCCGAGAAAGAAACATCCCCCTGAAGTGCTCTTGCGATCATCAAGACATCCAGCCCAATCTGCATCACATAAACCTAAAAATTTGTTTTAGTCTCATTAGAGTAATTCATAACATAATCAAATGTACCCTTCATAGCAGCTAAGTGACACTCTTTTGTACTTGCTTGGTATCTAGCACACAAACCAACGCTGAAGCACAAATCGAGATGACTTTCAACGAGGTACAAAGGACTCTCAATCATAGCTCGGTACAAGCATTTGTCAACATTGTTTCCACCTTCATCTCACGAGAACTTGTTAGTGGTACTCATGGGTGTCTGGACAAAACGTCTCATCGAAGTCAATTCCCTCGATCCAAGAATACCCTTGAGCTACATGTCTTGACTTAATTATGATCTTGTTCCCGTCTAGAACATTTTCAATAACATCTTCTGTGTAATGGTTCCTATGAACATGCACCTATGGGAGTTCACTCTTTTCAACCTCTTGCTTATGTGAGTCCTCGCACTCTTTAATCGTCACATCAGTCTCAGAGTCCTTGTGTGTAACACACTGTTTCTCATGTGTTACCTCTTCCAGTCGGTAACTTTGTTTATCATTAAAGACGACCTATTACAGCTGAGGTTAATATGATCTCTCACTAGATGTATAGGTTACATTGCTAATGTACTCTGGTTTTGCAATGATTTCCATTCTGGCAATATTACACACACTGTCAACATTTGTATCCTCAACATTACTAGTCACCTCCTCGATATCCTCCATCCTGGAAAAATTACACAGTAGTTCAAGCGGTGTTACCTCTACAATTTCGTCGTACATGATCTCTTTTAACAGCCAAGCTTTGCCATAATATTTTGGTTCAACAAAGCATTGACGTTGTCTCCA